>UCOJ01000893.1:0-56108 GCA_900474305.1 Cecidostiba fungosa | reverse complement strand
TTCTGTAAAGTTAATACTTTTTGAGATATCGCTGAAAAACCATATTTTTGCAGTTGTTTTTGTTAATAACTAATAACTGCACCATTTGCGGAGAGGAACACCAAGATATTCGTGTTAAGCATTAGGAAATGAATATTATTCAATTGCAAAATCACGTCGGAATCACAAAAACACGAAACCTTAGCTGGCGTATGTATTAGTACGAGTCGAAGACTCGCAGACACGCTGTCCTCTGACTTGTACTGCAAACTCCGTCTAAAAAAGCCCTATGCACTTTACGTCCTTAATAAACAATACACACACACACGCACGCACGCGCACACACACACACACACACACTATTTTATTGATAAAATTAGATTTTCTTTTAATATTATAACTATTATAATATATAGGTCGAACCGCCTTTCAAATTTAACAACTACATAGCACCAGCAAAGCTTCCGAGACAAAATGATACAGTTGAAGAAGGAAAAGAAGCTATCGTAACTGGCTTTGGAAGAGAAGTGGTATAGTATATTATGTGCCAAGGCGTAAAGTGGGCTTTTTTAGACCGAGTGTGGAGTTTGCAGTGCAAGTCGAGGTGAGCTAGCAAGAACTGAAGGCGAGTGCGTTAGCGAGTACAAGATGAGTACTACTGCAACTACACAAGTTTAAAAAGCCCACTTAGCCCTTGGTGCCATATTTTTTATAATGCGCGGACCTATTTTTACGTTTTTGTTTTTTTTTGTACGTGTTAAGCGGGGCTGATAAGACTCTGTTTTGAGACGGTAACAACAAGCTTGTAGGAATATTATAGAAAAATACAATTTAGTAATTTTTTTTGCAAAATTTGCAAAAAATGCACTTTTTTCACTATTAATATTGTAGGTACGAAAAAGATGAAAATCGTGCGTGTATTACAAAATGATTATTATTATTGTCATAAATGAATAATACAAGCTATAAAATGAATCTATTGATCTCAGCGAACTTTCTTGCATTTTTTGTGGATTTCGAACGCGAATTGCAGACACCGCATAAGACCAGTAAAAGAAAAAGAGCTGACGGCATAATATATGCAACATCCTTTTACTCTGAGTCTACTTGAGTGCTGCGATATAATCCACAGCAGTATATTTGACTCGCATAGATGAGTAGATTGATTTTACAATTTGTATATTTTCGAGCGAATAATAGTTTTTGTACTGTCAAACGATTAATTGTTCTCAGTTTTTAAATAAATGAATAATCCATTTTTACATTTATTAAATAGTATTATTTTCACTAATAATTTCCTTACAGCTATATGGGCCAACTTCAGAAATACTTATGAAAACTAAAATGTCAGTCATAAGTTTAGAAGAATGTCGAAAGCAGTTTGTAAAATTTGATATAAAACCAACACATCTCTGCATTAAAACTGGTACAAAAATCACAGGCAGCTGCGACGTAAGAACGATTTTTAGACTGCTCTATATATAAAAATTACTTCTTTCCGACTATAACGAGCGATTTGAATTTCTTTAGCGCGACTCTGGCGGTCCTGTAACTGTAGATGAAACAGTGGTAGGAATAATCGCAGCCAGTTCCCATGGATGTGCTGGACGCGATTACGCTCCACAAATATTAACAAAAGTTTCTTCCTACATCGATTGGATTCACGAGCAAATGATTGATATAAAATAAATCATTGATAAGCAATTGCACTGTTAAAACTTTATGCTTCAAATTAGCTTTCGAGCTGTTTAATTTGTATATATTATTATTTTAATAAAACCAATGCACACTAAAATCCCCACAAGTCTACAATACTTCAATTCTAAATTTGCTGGTCAGAATCAAATAAGAGCCATACACTCAAGAAGCCCGCACAGCCTCGTACTTTTTGCGACGACACTAAAATCCAAAGCCATCCTCGCCAAGAGGCAGGAGGTTGTATTATGGCCACGATCCGAAAGACCACTAACCCGCGAGAATCTTGGATAACAACCCCAGAACGCTTGAAGAAACCTGCGTAGCCGCGCGTAATCGTCGGCGTCGGTTAACGAGCGCGTTGCTGCAGAAGCCACACACACTCACATGCACGACATCCGATCGGCCACCGCGTAGAAGCTCTCTCGCAGGATTTTACGGCGCGAATTATCAGCAGAGGCTCTTTCCCATGTTGCGCGCTTTTCCACGACGCCTTTGCACGAGCAAATCGCTTACGCAACGTCACGCGTGTATATACATATATATGCATACGCGTTACAAGGCCGACTACCTATTTTCCTCTGATATCTCGCGTACGAGCGGGTTTCTCGGACTTTTTGCGCAGCTCATGCGCGAAAGGTACAGCTCTGGGAGATACGACTATAAGTATATAGGCTGAAAAGAAAGAAGCTCTCTTGGTGTGCAGCTGAGATCCCTAAAAAAAAGCTATAAATTTTCATGACAATTTGTCGAAGAAAGGTGCCAGCCGAGCGTTCCCAAGCAATTAATCGAATCTATTAAGCAGAGCTGTACTCCCGGGTACACCGAGAGAGTAATCGACGCCAATAAACGTCTCGAGTGTGGGACGTCGACGAGCAATTCGTAATCAATGACGATTACACGCTGCGCAAAGCCAGTAGTATAGAGGACTGTGAAAGCGCAGATATATAGATGCACACGCCTGCACGACTATGCATGAGCAATAAGCCGCGATACGCTCGTCTAATATCCTTGCAACACAGAGCGACTATAGACGCTATACACAAGAGGTCGAGAAAGTTATCGTACGGCAACGAGTGGCGCGGGTCATCTTAATTATAATACATCGAAATTGCGCATTGGGTTTGTTTTCCATATGGCGAAGTCGAGAGATTTTTAAAAAGTGTATGGACTGAAGCCAATTGACCGAAGACACGTGCAGAGTCGTTGAGCAATTTCTCGTGTGTTTATTGACTCGGGCATTTAAATTCAAAATGCGCTGCGAACAACTCGCGATTGTTCGGACGTCGCGTTGCAGCAACAGCCGACGATTACGTGACGCTGTATACATTATTAAATCAACAATAACAATTATGAAATCCTGTTTGCGATGTGTGTGTGTGTCTATTATAGAAAGTCGCCTGACGTCGATAGTGATTTACAACTTGAAAGACAAAAAAAAAAACGCGCATTATTACGATGAGCTTTTAAATATAAATTCTCAGATATAACGTGAAATTTCAATATATCACTTCCGCGAAGTTCTCTCGAATCTAAGCCAAGCCGCCGAAGGCGACGCTCAACACGTGTCCTCTCTCGCTCGCTCTCGAGAACTGCACTGCACGCAAAGACGAAGCCCCGTTAGAGCCTGCCACACCAGGGAGCAGAGAGCAGCATCAGCAGCAGCTAGAGCGCTTATATATACTGTTAAGCGGATAGTCCAGTGCAGTATACATCACGTCCGGCGCAAAAAGTACCAATTGATTACATCCCTCTTGGTGCAGTGTCTCGCGAAGTGGGAGTGCCGTGTCCTCTCTTTCTCTTCGTATTTCTATTATATGCGCATAAGGCGGATGCTCTGTTGAGCTGCGCGCTGAAAAAGTTAATTACCGCGCGTTTCTTGCGCTATGGCTATACTCATCTCTACGACTCTGACACTCTATGGTCTAATATTGTTTATGATGGAGTGTTGCGCGTGCGCGCAGCTTTTTCTTCGAGAGCAGGTGATTTATTGCTTTGGGATGAGGTTTTGGGATTGAGATTACGGTGGGAAAGGAAGAAGCGAAAAGGGGTTTGGTCGGTTGAGCATAATTTCTGGAAAATGATATCTGTATTATAGATGAGCCTAACGAGCTATGATGCTGAGTCGATCCTGTAATTATCTGGTTATAATAGGATTGTTTACGAGATATAATATATACTGTTGTCGCAATTAATCTTCTTACGTCATTTTTTCTTCTTCAAAAATTATTTTTCAGCAGAAATTCTCCTGCACAGTGTGTAAAAGCGCAATTTCAACAAAGCTGCAGCAGCATCAGCGAAATTTTAAAAGCTACATGCTCTCCAGCCAGAGGAGAGTGAGAGCTGCACAGGTGCTTCAGAATTTCGCCATAGCCGCGAAGAATTTACTTCTCGTCTGGATAGCTTGAGGTCGGTCAGGGCATATAACAAACTTGAAGTTTATGCGCAAGGTCGATTCTCACCTCGAGGGGTCCTCTGCCTCTCCGCTGCTGCTCCAAATGGGTATCGTTCCCTCTCTGCTGCATCGTAAAGCTCGGGGCGCAATCAGGAACCTCTTACCGCACGGCGGCTGGTACACGTTATATAGTACCTGCTGCGGCATCACTCGCGTATTTCAAACGCTCGAGAGAGAGAGAGAGAGCGCGAGAGAGAAAACTGCCGTCATCCTTTAACAGCTTTAATGTCAAGTTGTCCTTGAGACTTTTAAACAATTATTCTCTGCCAGATACGTATATAGCTGCAAACTTTTGACACAAATCATTTTTATTTACAGCGTGCACCAGCAGCACAGGAGCGTCTGATCGTTTGTCCTTGAAAAATGCATTCAGCTCAGGCTTTGTTTCTCCTTATATCTGCTGGTCGAACAAAGACGAGCAGATCTACTTTACAACTTGTATACAAACAAATAAAAATTAACTCTTAATTCCTTGATCCATAAAAAAATAGAAATAAAAATCGCAATATCTCTCCATAAAAGAAAATAGCTAAACCTTCCTAGAATTTCCGCGATTCGGAGCACTATCCTCTCTCTCTCTCTCTGTTTCTCAGTCTCTCCATCCCACCGGCATCAGCGCTGCTTAGCTGCTCTTCTCTTGGTCCTGAACTTCCCTCTTTGCTCTCGTCCGATCGGCCGCCGGTGTACAGAGCTGCGCTTGCGCGCGCAGTGTATAGCCTTGAACGTTTGGGTCGTCGAACTACCAGAACGACGGACCGAGAGCACTGCGAGCGGCTATGCAGTTCGTCCTCGACCGCCGCCTTTAACGACCTCGTGCCACCTCTCCGTGCACTTTCGCGTCGCAGCCGCCGCCGCCGCCGCCGTGCAGCCGTTGACTGCAGTATATACTGCAGAGCGAGACAGAGCCAGCGGTTATCACTTCTGTACGCTTGGCTTGAAAAAATGGAAGAGTATTTTTTCTTTTGTGAAAAAATTGTTTTACAGTATATTATTAGAAATTTACAAATAAAGATTTATTTTAGCTTGAGAAAGATTTTTCTGAGTAAAATAATAGTCGTTATTAATGCTGACAAGATAAAATGTGCCATAGACACTATGACATCCCTAAATAAGAGCAGTGCGATGCATAATAATAATCCCGCGTGTCCGACGACGTAGCGACACATAACAGTATAATGCACATGTCGCCGGCTTATAATTAGCGAAAATCAGGACAAACGCGAGAAATCGAATTCCCGCCCGCAAACTCCACTATACATATGTATATATAATACAGAGAGCCGAGAACGCTCGTCGGACCGTGAAAATTCCGGGTCTGGTGCGCGCGCGGGACACCAGTAGTATACTAATGCCTCGCGTGCGCGGATTTATTAAGCCGTCGTGTCCGTCCGAGATGCCGTTCTGAATTTATGCCGTTTTTCACGAGACTAAATACGTCGCAGCAAACCCACGATAATCGCTCTCTCTCTCTCCCAGCGTATAACATTGTCTCTTGGGCGTAGCTACTACTACAGTACTATAGCGCACATATGCTTTACGGCCCTTGGAAAGAGCGCTATAGAGATAAGAAGCCGGGAGAGCGGCGAAAAATGAGAGCCCGACGAATGAGAGATATACGTGCAGAGTATATGTGTGTGTGCTGTATACAATATATAGGTATAGAAGCCTATAGCGCGATTTATATCTGCGACAAATGTCGTTTACTTATCGCTTTTACGGCTGTGTTTTATTAATGTACTTATTTTCGATTTTTTTTCTCCTTGCCTATTTATAGTCCCGGCTTTTTGCGCGACTCCTTGTCGATAGTAAATGCGTTGCGAGATATTTATTTCAGCTGCTCGAATGACATTCCAGAGGATACTGCACTCGCGCGCGAGTCGAGTTTTATATTGTTTCACAAATCCTATATAAGTAATGTACAATAAAATATTTTGCTGCTTTCGAAAGAAAATTGTACAATTTTTCCGCAAAACCTCGTCATACATTAGAGGCTCACGCGTGCAGTGACCTTCGCGCTCGGACTAAAGACTCACGAAAATGATAACGTTACAAGCTCTCGTCCGCGCCGATCGCTCGTTATTCATTATACATCCAATCCATCCCATCAGGCTTTCCTTTTTCAATACTTTCAATTTCTCAGCGGGTATAGGTATAAGCCATAGCACTCGCACGCAGAGAGCAGCACTCATCGTAATGGAGCATTTATAATGACCGGTTTTGCATCATGTATTCCGGTAGTAGTAGTAGTAGTAGTAGTAGTAGTAGTAGTAGTAGTAGGAGACAGGTTCACCGGTATAATTCCCCTCCGCCCGACTACCGGCTGCAGTATAGTATCTCGATGCTGCAGTGCGGTGATGGCTATAACGGAAAAATAAGGGATACTCGCACGAATATAAAGAAACTTGTGTGTGTGTGTGTGTGTGTGTGTGTGTGTGTGTGGGTACAAGCTCGGGAAGAAAGAAGAAGAAGGAATGCTCGCTACTCGGCCATTTGCCGCTTGGGAGAGAAATCTTCATAAATCAATGAAGTATCGCTCGCGCGAGCAGTGCAACACAGCGCGCGGGGCTGCATATAGCCTTATGTCATTTGTTGCGCCGGGTCCTTGCTCGACTGCATACCACGGCGAAAGTGAGAGTTTCACATTCGGCTTCTTATGTATGTGTGTGTGTGTGTAGGCGACCCTCGAGAGAAGTTTTGCGCAACGGACGTATTTTATATATGCTCCGAGACCGACCGACCGACCGATCCCCGTATAGGGCAAAAATCGCGCGCCACAGCGAGAGAGCGAGGACTCTTCGGAAAAATCGCTTTCGCAAACCGAGATATTATTATGCGATTCCGATACACTTCCCATGGCTTTGAACGTGAATGCATGTATATATATAGCTTGCGAGGATTTATGTAACCGAGTGTAGGAAATGGAGAAAATTTTCAATGCTGTATATTAAAAATTTTTGACGTCGAATATGCGCATATGTAACGAGCAGATAGTTGTGTGTAGTACATCGGTGTTCTGAGCTTGTTGTGATTCGGAGGAACGACGCTACGTAATAAGTCCTTTTATTCCAGCTAGAGTGTGCTGTGAGAGAGAAATTTCACTGTAATAGAGTGTCAAAAATATAATCCGTAGGACAATTAAAGCCAACTGACTCTCGACTCGAGAAACTCTCTCGCAGAGAGTAGACTAAGTGAATTAGAGTAAACTTTCACTTTATTTCACTTCATTTTCCCAGTCGAATTACAGTAAACTTTGACTCGCATAATCCGAAGATTTGAACGAGATAAGGATCTCCTTCGTTATTTCCAGCGGTTTCACTTTAATGCATATATATATAGCGAATTACGGCTCATTATAGACACATACATTACAATAATTGTTCAAGATCGCGAACTCGAACGTGCGATGAATTGATAGCTCAATATCTCTCGCGCTAGTTTCACCATATAGCTGACAATTTTGCAAGACCCACCACAGCTCATTAATCTCAAAATTCCCCTCGACCTACAGCGCGGCAGCTCTAAACTCCGCTGCAGAGTATATAGCATAATAATGCGCGAGCATAACTACGCAAACGAGCAAAAAAACGTCGGCATTACGAAAGTGCGTTTGCTTTTTCGTTACAAGGTTCTGCGTGGGGGTTCCACTGAGAGAGAAAGAGAATAAAGAGTGAAATTTTCGAGTAGATCGCGCGGGTAATTGCAGAAGCAGAGCGTCTAATTGTCGCGCGCGCTCGCTTTTGTTACGTGAGTCTCTATACGTATACATGTACACATTGCTTTGTCAGACGCACATATATTCTCCAATTCCCATATATATCCGATATCCATCTCGTCGGCGGCGCGTGTATTTTGTTATCGAACACATACAAGACTCTATTGTTGGTATAACTCCGTGGGACTGCCGGTATGACGAAACTCGCTCGTGTATAAACAAGAGACTGAAGACACTTGCGTGTGATCCGCTTGATTATTTTGCGCACGGCTGACGTTTTTCCGCGTTAGCGCGTTTCTGGATCGCGTCGTCTACTCTAATAATATGCGAGTGCGCATGATGCAAAGCGAATTAGCGAGTGTAGAAATAGCTGCAGAAGTTGGGCCGAAAAAACAATGGTCGATAAAAGTGATTGACGATCTCGGGAGCTATGACCGTGAGTCGTTATTCTTACCGATTATTTACGAGCTTCCATTCCGAAGAATCGTTCAGCATGTATATATAAGTATACACATAATACCTCGACACGCGATATATTATATCGAGAAGAGAAGAAATCATCGCGTTCACGGAAACGCAAGCTAAAAAGAAAAGATGCGTGTATAATAACGAGCAGTGTAGTATAGCATCATCACAGGTGCAACACCACTGAGTCAGAAACGTCCTTGCCTAATTGCCTCTGATTGTAAAGCGCCTACTGCTGGGAATGCAGCTTACGTCACACATCAGCCTCGCACGTCCTCGATTTCTCGGATTGCGCGATCACCCCTCGATTATCCTGCGCTGCACACACACATAATATACAATCATATATATACAGTATATAACGTGTGGCGTCGACCTTTTCTCGCCCGCGCGACAGTGACATAGCGCCGGGAATGCGAGTAGAGCGTCGTACGGTACATCCGTATCCTCCGGGGCTCAAACTGATTTACGGGCTTTTTAATAGAAAATAGAGAAGAGGAGGTATGCGCGCAAGTATATATAATACGCGCGCGTATATAGCGGGAGATAACGCGCGACAATGACATACTGGCAGCTGTGTGTATACGCAAGTGCGCGCGCGCAAAGGATCGTGAAAGGAGAGGCCGCTGGATTTTGCGTATACTGTATATTAGAGGATGTTTTGGTGTGAATACGTGTGTGTGTGTGTGTGTGTGTGTGTATGTATAGGAGGGACTTTAGAATGTTTAGACAGTAAACTGCGGGAATATAATAAAATATTTCATAATTCTCAGACGCTTTAGTGCGTCCATTATAAAACTCTTGAATAATACAGCCTCCGTACTCTACTGTAAAAATCGTATTATTTACACAAGAATTTTATTTTCTTACCAAGTAAATTATTTTCTTGAACAACAAAAGATTAATTTTTATTGTATACGTCATAAAACGTTAGTCATAATTCCCATAAGAGAGTGCAGTCACTGCGATAGTCTGCTTTTCTATATACTGTCGTCCAAACCTCTCGACCGAGTTTTCGCATTTCGCTGCACAAATCTGCACACACGACTTATTGCTATGCGAACGAGCGCTTGGGAAAGTGTGATAAACGAAAAGAGTATGTAAGTATACACGTATCGCTCAAAAAACTGGGCCGCGACTATCGCCGGTGACCTTATACGCTTGAGGAGAATGACAATTCCAAAGCGACTTCCGTGTGTACAACAAGAATTCGGATGCGTCCCGCGTTGATCCCACTTTCGCCTGTTTTGCGCAGAGTTCGCTAAAGACGAGCCACTTTTTATACATACGAAAGCGAGTGTGTTGTAGGTATATGCTTTGAAAGTATTATTATTTTACAAGACTATCTCGTAAAAATGTTGTTAAAATTTTACGACAAGCATAAGTTACAGCGTCGTGACATCATTACCGAGTCGTAGATCTGGAATCTCTGATTGGATGTATATAAGCTATACTCATCCCTCTCGATATCGAGAGCTTAATGATCGAAGGGTATATAGCGAACTCTCCTCTCCCTCTCTCGTTACCCTTATACTGCAGCACAAGACTAAATAAAATTACGACCTTGAGCATAAACTTGCAGGCCGTATTCGCATGAGCTCTCTCGCAAGAAAGCTCATTTTCGCGAGAGAAAATCGTTAAATTTTCAACGTCGTCGCATCATCGCTGGCTACTGCGATAAATTTAAACAGCGGAAATTGGCCGACGAGCGAGTTCCTCAATGATTTTTTCAGCTAATGAGAACGAAATTACAACTCGCTCTGCCGAGAAATGAGAGGCATCAGCGGCTTATTTATGCGTCTTAAAATTCGAAAAGTATATATTTTACGCGCGTTAATTGTCTTGCAAAAACTTGCGATAAAATTTCCAACGATAATTGCGATCTCCCTTTCGAAAAATGCAGAATAGATGAAGAAAACTCTGTATCGGTTTGATATACATATATCAATATAGTAAAAGGAAACTAGTCAAGGTGATATACTGAAAAGATGTTTCTTCGTGATTCGGAATAAAATTTCACTTCCGACTGAAGCAAACTTCAAAGACACAATAGAACAAGTTGTGAACGAATTGTGAAACAAGTAATAAGGTACAGGCAACGAAAGTTGCATGACTCTTGACCAAATTAGGCTTACTATTTTACTATTTTTACTTACTTGCTTTACTATTTTTATTAAAAATTTGAAAATATACTTTCTACATGCCTTACTTAGAATAAAAAAAATTATTTGAGGTAGTTTTAAAAAATTGTATATTATTCCGTTAATTCGTATTTCAAATCAATTCAGAGTTACTTGAAAACAACGGTATCAAGAACAGCCCCCAAGCATTGAACAATGTTTCTTGTCATGAGATTATCAATCTTCTCTTCCAAATGTCGTTTTGGATCCTGCTTACCAACATTCTTAAGTGATAACTGTTTTGGCGTCATATTTTCCTCATCTTCAAGAGTCTGAATTATAAATGAGGAGATTTTATGAAATAATAAAGTTCAAATACGTAACGTGATAATAAAAAGTAAATTATTTACCTTCTTATAGTGTTTAGCTAATTCAAGCATTTCTTGGACTACATTGTCATTGACTCTACTGTGCTCTGAATACTCTGCAAGAGTCAAGCCATCCATCCATGTCTTTTTGTGCAAGTTTAATAACATTTTCTGCTCAAGTTCGTTTTTGCGAAATGTAATGCCTATACTATAATAATGTCGGTTCATTCCATGAATGAGTGCTTTCACGGATGGTACTTTAAGATGACCCAAGTTAGAAGTTACCTGCCTCGGTTCCTGTCCAAGGATCTGTAAAAATCCAAGTTTTTGTTATACATAAAATTGTAATCTCGACTATCTATCAGTATCCAACTTAAAGCAAGTACTCACCAGGGTATTTGGATCAATTAACCTAAACGCATCGATAACGACTTTGCCCTTAACCGATTGAATAGGGTCAATTACGACAGCTACTGCTCTCTGACTGAGAGCTTCAAACGACTGTTGCGTGTTAATATCAACTCGTGACAACCAGCATCCAAATCCAGGATGGGAGTGGTACCAGCCCACTACCATTTCTGGTCTACCAGTTTGTTTCAGCATAGTCAACATATCTGATTGGAACACTGGATCCACTGCTTCGACACTCACACCCTGATAAGGAAAACAAATAAATATTGTAGAAAAAAAATCTAAAAAGGTCTTACACAAGGTTAAGGAAAAGTCAAAACTTACAGTTCCTGTCTGCGGCATAGCAAAGACATCGTAAACTCGAATTGTATAATCATCAACGAATTCACCAAGCATCAGACCCATGACTTCCATGGGTACTCCGGCTCGGCCGTGTTTCAGCATTTTCAACAATGCCAAGGAAGAAATGTACACCTGATGTGACGAAATATTTATTAAATACACTGAAGAAAAAATACTCTACCAATCAATTAATATCGCAATTTAAGAGTTAATTTAACCGTTTCAGCAGTGTCCACAAAAAGAGGCTCTTTATTTAATCCCATTACACCTACTGACCGGATCAGTCTATTCATGATTGTTGGTTTAGTTTACAGTGTAACAGAAATAAACAAATACGCAGACCCTTATAGGTTAAACCGGAGCTTCAAATAGCCTCCCAACTCTTATGTAGGTATATTGCAACTCAATACGGCACTCGTAAGATATTTAAAATACGACCGTACGATCCGACCGAGGAAATGAGACTGATGCTTTCAGATTTCGTTCCTGCCGAGCCAATTTTCAGCTTCGCCCAACTAGAAGATCGTCGGTGTTGCCAGTTCGACAAGGATCGACCTGTCGTCATCGTCGTTGTTGTGGGGACAACACTGACGCTATCCCCCTCCCCCGTAACCCTGGATTACTACAAATGAATTTCGCGAGCTCTGTAGTCTCCGGTTAGCAAAGATACCTATAGGTGGCATCTTCCTTGCTCACATACACTCTCTACATACGCCTCGCGTTTCCTGCTAACTGCACCGACAGACTACGTACGAGTAGTACAGAGCTTCTTCTTCTCCCGTTGTTCCATCTTTTTTCCAGGCGCGTACACAATATATACCCTACCGGACAATTTGCTCTCTTCTCGCTCGCGCGCACCCGACGATTTATACGACTCCAATAAACAGTGGTATACTGTTACTTTCTTCCTCTATGTGATCCTCACGCGAGATATATACACACACACACAAACACACAGTAGTTCGCTTGAATGGCTACTGTTTCGCTCGAGCATTACGTTATATAATAAATCGAGCGTAGTAGGACCTCTCTGCATACGCGATATCGGATAACGAGGTATGCGAGAGAGTCAGAGAGGAGCATCGTTAGGTGTCTACCGGAGTACGCACTAACGATCGGGTTCGGAAGTCAAGATCGCGCGCGCCGTATGGAATTAGCGCGCGCGCGAGACCGAACGACGAGCAGCTGGGAATTAGCTTAGATAAGGTCGAGAGAGGCGCCGTAGTGGAGAACGGTAAAACCGGGTTGTCGATGCAGTATATAGGAGCCTCGTCAAAGTCCAAGCAGGGATGTATATAGTGTGTATTTATTGCGCTAATGGTGCGCGCGTATATGAGGGATGGTCTTTTTTAGATTGAAAACGAGGCTATATTGCAGTGCGGATTTAGCGAAAATGTTGCTAGGTCATTTGAAAGTTTATGACCAGGAAGTGCTTACTCCCGGGAGAATTTCGTTTTTATATCTGCCAGCGTGGGTATATACAGTGTTAATTACGCTTACGCAACGGCTCTGATAAAGACTTAAAAATTTAACAAATTACTTTGTTTATTTTATACAATGCCGCCGCACTGCACGCCATGAGAAGGAACGTCAAAAATTACGTAAGCCGCAAATTAGACACAGTTTCTCGAGAGCGTATCGAAAACCGCGCAAATCCTCTGCTGCAGAGAGTCGAGAGAGAACATCTTTATTCGCGCAATCGCGCTTTCCTTTATTCCCATTAGCATAAATCGGACTGATCCTCATTTTCGTTCCTATTGCTCGCGGAAAGCGTTCGCTATATTTTTTCGCACTTTCCAATGCAGATTGTCCTCTCGGAACAGACACAGCCAAATCGCTCGTGGCGCCTATACATATATACCACAGAGTGAAAACGCGATCGACTCCCACGATATTCCGTGTCAAACGGCGGAAAGGGAAAGAAAGGCGTATAGTGTGCTATTATACACTCCGTCATATCGATGCTCGTCGCAAAGACGATCTCGGAATATCGCGGTGTTACGTAAAACCGGTGTCGTCTTGTACTGTAGGTATATACTGTTGTGAACCCGCGAGGAGAAATGTGTTTTTGTTTGGCTGCGAGAGAGCATATTGATTTTGATTGCGCGAGAATTAAGGAGAACAACCTCGTAAATTCGAGCGAAAACAAACTGTAGTTGTATAATGCAGACGATAATATTGAGCCGATAATACAGACGATCGAATTCATAAGCGCAAAAAAAGGAAGCATAAAACGGAATGTATATATACCGATTTTAAGAACAGCCGTAATAACGGCGAGAAATTGCGCAACACACTTGTTACGGCTAATTAAAGGCCGAATAACTTTCGTTACATTACTGCTGTCCGACCTTTTTTTCAGCAGCAGCAGCAGCAGCAGTGCAAAAAACGGTATTCGCGCATCTTTATAGGCTTTGCGCGCGCTCGGAGGAAAGAAAACACTCGACGGCGGCGCGGCTTATGGGAAATGTGAAAGCCGTGGCTCGCGTGGGTGTTGCCGATCTCACGAGCTCGTCTCTTCTCCCTGTTTTTTTTTCTTCCGCGACGACGCGATGCGGGAATCGCTTATATCCCGTATTACAGAACACGTTTTCACACTTACGCACGCGGGCTCCTCGTATTTATGCGCGCGAGCCGAGTTTTCTCGTGTGCTGCAACGCGCAGCTGAGTCCTAAAACGCTAAGTGATGTGTTGTATTGAATTAACGAGTCGCTCAGCTTTTAATTGATGCGGTTTAATGGATGTATAGTGTGAGACTTTACGCCGTTATTTTCTGGGCTTGCTCTTTCGTCCCGGAAGAATTAGAAATAATCGATGGAAATTTCAATAAAGTAGGTAGATGTAAAAAGGAGGGACAATCAATAATTCTCGCGAGGTGCATAGCGTCGAATACGTCATATGAAAGAATCTAAAAAGAATGCGTTGCTTGTACCGTTATAACTCCGCGTATTTTCTCTCCTCCGCGCGAGGAAGCAAATATTTGACGATCACGATCCCCATGAGGAAGAGAAGACTTCTTCGTCCTGATGACCAATAAATTTGTACTTAGAGCCTGCTGTCCTTACATAAGTCGCTGCGCGAGAGAGGGAGAGGGAGAACCGGTCATCTGAATTATGTAATCGCTTTTTAACGCGATGCAGCCGACGAGGACCTTTAATGCTATATATTGTATAAGTATGTTTTGACTAGGAGTATAATCTAGTCGGCCTTGAATAATTTACGTTCCTATGACATTGGATTATTAAACTTAATGTACTGAAATTTAATGTATTTTTACTGTACACTTGCATGAAATATAGTTATTTTGCGTTACTGCAAACTAATTTTATATATTTAATAATAACATTAAATATTATATACTTACGTTATTTTTACGGAACCTTATCCGGTCCTGATTTTTTCCATAGGTATATGCATTACATAGTGTAAACTTTCCTTCCGCTACATAGAAAAACTCGATTTTCTATTCGTTTTTCATGCGCGGATATGAGGGTTTTTTGTGCACATATCAAAAACATATTCTTTTATCCACAGCTAGGGGCAAGCTAATTAAGATTTAAAAAAATATTTGAATTCATAGAGGGATATTATATACTTACTTTGTCATTAATTTTAATGTAGACCACATAAAAATTAATTAATGCTGCATCAGTCCGAAAGCTTGAATTAGTATTTTTAAGTGTACACAAGGTCATCAACGGATTATATTTTTATATATTATAAAAAATATTTTTCGCGATCCACATGATGGAGGCAACGGTGTCTTGTGGAATTCAAAGTATTCGAATTTTTTTCATTATAGTATGCTAATCCCCACGGTGTACAGCCGAATTTATACCTGAGTCGAAAGGATATTACGGACTATTAATTATGTATTAACACAGACGTTCTCTAGAGTTTGCATGCAAATCTTACGTTTGATTGATTTCCTCATGAATAAGGTATTGATTAGGTGTAAAAATATATAATAACTCGTCTCTCTCAGGATTATTACGCGGTCAACAAAAAGTGTTCACGTTTTCCAATATTCAAGCCAATCACCGCAGAAAAAAAAACGTTAACAATATCCTCCACCCAGTTCCATAAAATTCCATTACTTGAGATTTCGCAACGAGAGACTCGAGACTCGCGAATACTAATACCCAACACTCATTGTCAGTCGTTCATCGGAACGAGCTCCAAGTTCGCACTCCAATATCCACGAGCTATACAATCAGCAGCGATCATTTCCTTCTCCAATAATTACAAAGACACTCGTGCCTACCACTCGACGAAGGGGAAAAAATTTACAACCCGACAAAATAGCCGTTAATCTCATACCTATAAGTATAAGCCGCCGCGAAATTCCCTCTGCTATTACACGTTTCCTACGCGTGAAAAACTTTCTCCCTCCATTTTCCAACGACACTCTGACCACGTCGTCCGCCGCCGCGTATATATACATAAATAAATTTTCTCGTACTAGTTTACACACAGACACTTGGTATATATATGTATATACACCGCGGGAATTATTTATCACCCAGGAAGCGCCGGGGGCCTGATTAATGAAGGTCAGGTCAACTGCGCCGCGCCGCTATATAGGAGTGACCGTTCAACGAGGTCTCTCTCTCTCTCTCTTTCTACTCGCGAAAAGTACTGCTATACACGCTGCACCCGCTAAATCGATTCGGTATACGAGAGATCAGCTACACCTACATTAGCTACGCTTTTACATGACTCTCAGAACTAGAGACCCGCTCCTTATCACTCTCGTTATATCAGAAGCTTCTAAAAATATATTTTGGCCATCGCAGCGTTTAGTTTCCTCGTGAGCTTGATAATGATTCGGTCCGACGATACACGCGAGAGCAATTAAAAAAGCTTATGGACAGAGAGAGAGAGCGAGATGAGCCGCCGATATATAGCATCAGGACGTATCAATTTAGCCGAGAGCTGGAGAGGAAAAATCCGCGAGGGAAAAGAAGAAATAAAAAGGAGCAAACTACGCCCATCCGCTGAAAAGCAGCAGCAGCAGCAGCAGCAACACGTCCCTTTGATCGACCGCTTAATGTACCTATGCGCGTATAGCAATAAGACGCTGACGTAACTCCTCGACTCTCGCGCAATCTCGGCGACCGATCGCTCGCTCGCTCGCTCGCGCGGACTCGCTTAACTCTCTTTTCGCTGTCACGAGCGAGGATCTCTCTCGTATACGACGAGAGAGAACTGCTCCTCCTGTGTCCCGTTACGTCTCCGTTTCGCCCTCTCTCGTCGGCAATTTATATATAGGTATGTGTGTATACTCATATATACACACACATCGCGTGTGCAGGCTGTAACGAAAATCCTTCGAAAAATCGTCAGGTGCATACTTTTTTTCTCCCTCTCCCTCGCAGAAAAACACAGAGAGAGTCTTGTTTGGAAGAGCGCTTCGCCTTGATCCTTTTTTTCGCGCTGCATAGCCGCTTTTGGCGAAGGCATTTCTCTTTCGCGACGCACGCGTGCAGTGTCTCTCGAGGCACTTTTTCTCTTATGCCGAGAGACACAGAGAGAGAACCTGTCGTCGCGAGAGAGCTCGATCTGTCAGAACTGCACGCCAATTACCGCGTCGCTGGCATTTTTAAAAGTCGACCAACGACGGTCACTTCTACTTTTGTATGAGTCCGGCTCTATTATTAGATTGATTTAATTAATTGTATGTGCGCGACTAACTAGACTCTGTTTTGAAAATGCGATCAATACTCATTATGCAGCAGCGATAGCAGTTCATTGGGCGAATAGCTTTATAAGACGATTTCCCTCTCTCCGGTTCTGCCTTTTGTTCTTTCCCCTCCGAGTATGACAATCGGCGTAGCTTACAATTGCCAATCATTTCATTTATCGTGCAGTCTATCCGAAAGCAACATGTCTCGCTTCTTGACTACGCTCGTTGCTTTGGCGATTCTGTCGACCGGTAATGTGGTGAGTTTTGATCGTTTTGATATGATTTAGACATAATACAAAGATATGAAAAACCAAATTTTTTTTTCAAATTTTACGCGAAGTCTTATGGAGATTTACTGTTTTATAGTTATAATTTGCGCATACTATTGCATTCAATAGAATCAAGTATCTGTATTGGATTTTTTTCTTTCAATGCAACAGTTTGATTTTTTTATAGATATAAAATCATTGTTTGTTATAACTTGACTCGTCTTAAATCTTGAATAAAGTATAATATATGTCTCGTGTACAAAAATAAAATAAGAACTCCTTAATGAAAAAGTTGTGAACGATTGTTCTGTTTTAGTCAGCTGCTGAACGAGTCAGTGTCGACGTGTACTACGAGCAGTTATGTCCCTACAGCGTTTTGTTCGTTACTCAGCAATTGGTTCCTGCGTACGAGCACTTGAAAGACTACGTGACAGTGAATTTCGTGCCATTTGGAAAGGTTACGGTAAGGACTATCGCAATTTCGTGTACACGATCGTGGCTTGTCAAAATTAATTGTTTCATTTAACATTCGATGTTATCAGTACGTGGCCAATTCGACGAATTTCACGTGTCAACATGGTCCAGCCGAGTGTATGGGCAACAAACTTCAGGCTTGCGCTCTCCACGAGATTCAGCAATCGGTCAGCCTTGTGGATCAACAACAGAAATCAGTGGACGTCGTGGGATGCGTTATGGCGCACAGTAGTGAATCTACGGCAGCAGTAGACGCCAGTTTCTTTTTCATTTGTACTTTTCAGTGTGATTAATATACTGTTGATTGTAATTTTTTTTTCTTCCAATTTTTAGTGTGCTAACAAGGTTGGTCTGACTGAACAATCGATTCTGAACATCCAAAGCTGCGGCGACAATAATTTGGGTGATGCACTTCTGAAAGTATACGGAGAAAAGACCAAAGCTTTCGAGTCACCTCTGCTAGGAGTTCCAGCCGTTGCTCTCAATGGCGTAAGTATGCGAATGACTTGTTTTACTTGTTTACAACGAAGTGATTTATTTTTGCACGAGATTGTGATTTTTATCGATTGGATCGATGATTTTTTCAGGTAAAAAATAAAAAAGCCATTGGGGACTTTATCGGAGAAATCTGCCACTTGATCGCTGATAATGACAAGCCAGACATCTGCAAGAAATCTTTGGACAAACAAACAAGCAGATAAAGGAAACTGATTTTCACACGGACTGTCGTTCGTCGATTTAAACTTGCCTTTTGATATTTTGTACATGTGACATGTAATCCGTTGTGATATTGAACTTTGTAAAATCGATTACGTATACACCATTATGATCTCAATTGATGATCGATTTGATAAGCAGGAAACGAATAAAAAAGATTAACGATTAATGACAAATCAAGACGAGTGTTATAAGCAATTAAAAATTCCACTTCCCAAAAACGCCCTAACAAGATCCATGAGAAACTCTCTCATTCATTATAAATCCAGCCACAGTAACCTTGAGTTTAATAGTACACTCGATACACCGAAGAGAACGAAAGAGATCGAATCCTCCGTATACACACATATATATAAGACGTAACGCAGCGTAAACTCATTCAATCGCTCGATTCTCGCGCTCCTCGCAGCAACGGCGATACATCACAGCAGCAGTCATTACCTCTTAATTTTCCGATCCCCGACTGCAGCGCACGTGCCTATCGAGAGACGATCATTCGGCCTATCTCTAACGAGGCCTCTTTCATCTTCTCCTTAACTGCTTCTCTCTTTCGGTCGCTATTTCCGAACTCGATTTATATTCGCACTGCGAACGTCTCGGCTTTTTATTATCTAATCGCTTTGGAATCGATGCTGTACTTGGAAGGAAAGACCCTTGAGTTCGATCGATTCTCTGCAGTTTTACGATTGTCAGCATTGAGGAAAATAGATCGTTATCTCGTTACTATCTATTTTTTTTTCTTTCAGCAATACTAATCTATATATAGTGAGAATATACGAATGAAACTTGCTCGAATAAAAAAAAATTACAACCATACGCGTCACTCGATGAAAAATCTCAACATATCAGCTCGACCTGTTTCAACTGCGCGAGTGTATATACAAGGAGAATCTGCGGCCCAAGACAAGAATGCAACCGTAATATTCCTCGGCATGACTGTTCGATGTATGGCTATGTGTATATAGATACACACACACTCTCCCTCTGTGTATACGCGCTGGTGCACCTCTGCGCAAAATCCATTTTACACTTTACAATTTGCAATTTGAAGGCACTTGCATTCCTGCAAGTTTACTTACCCATCTGCCTCGTAATGAGCGCTGTTTATATCGTGCTTTTTCAGGGGAAAAGTATACACACGCGCGCGATTCATTAAAACTATGTTTCTGCTTAAATTGGGGGAGAGACGACGCTGATCCGCGCTTGTGTATTCGAGTACGTGTGCGTATAGTTACATCCCACAATTGTAAAAAGGAACGGGTGCGCGCGGGAATAACTTTCTTGCGAAATGTTTCTGATTATGGGAATTTATATTAATGAGGGAAACTTTGTTGTTATTAATCGGGTATTGACTGGCTGAAAAAGAACTCGAAGGAACGGCATTTCGCGCGCCGCGTGGTTTCAGTGAAAATCAAGTTTGTTTAATGGGAATCATTTTTTCTGCTAACATCTCTCTGCGGGTTTTGCTTGCTAAATAAAATGATGAAAAATATTAAGGAGGCTTGATTTATCTCAATTGACTTTCCGAGAGTGTATGATAATAATACGGGTGTGTAGAGTATATTTATAACCGTAATAATCGCTTAATTAAACGTGTGCTGGGAGAAATTCTAATTTTTGCTAAAAATATACAAATAACCTCCTTAAAAATAAGCTTTGTTGCTCGAGCTGATGCGGCAAAAAATAGCGTCTCGCCGTCAGTGCAAAACCCTTGAAACAAATTTATCTGTCCAACAACGCAACACTGTAAATCAGTGTTTTTACGACCGACATACGTTCGCAAAAAGAGACGATCGTAAAAACAATTTTTTACATCGTGTATCAAGTATTTCATCCATAATTTTTACTCGCGAAGCATATATAAGTCTCGGTGAAAATCGAAGAGCCATCTCATCGTTTGAAAAATGGACGTCCTACTAATATTAATCATTGGACAGCATAATATATGAGGTGCGTATTATATTCACGTTTGACACAATAATTTTCATCAAAAAGAATCTTTTCATCAACGATGGCACAAAACAGTCTTACGAAACAACTTTGCATCATACTAAAAATAAAGCATCCCCTCCACACACAGAAAAAAAAATCGTCACCACCAACCAGCATCTCTGAAATATACTACACCCTATTCGTACATCACCCACCCATATACTTAGTTGCGCAGACTCCGTCGAAGCTCGGGGGCGGAGGGTTGCTAGGTATATGTATATCTCATAGGCTGTATTGCGCGTGCGCGCATACGCGTATACATGCATTGTAATGCGCGAGCGGGTAATCACTATGATTGTGGTGGGCGTAGCAAATCCTTAACTTTAATAGCCTGGGCCAAAAGTATGCGCGCGCGAGCGCGTGAAACTTTTATCGCCTCTTCTCTCTCTCTCTCTCTCCCCTTTTCCACCGGCTCGTAATTTTTCTTGTAAGAAAGAGAGATAGTGAGAGAGGAGAAGCGGCGAAGACGAGGAGCGAGGCTTTTTTCCTCTTGTTTCCATTCCCGGTTTATCCTTCTCCGAGGTTGCGCGGATACTGCAGTCTCCCTCTGTGTCGAGAGGAGAAACGTGTAATAAGCGCTCGAGGCGTCGTCGTCGTCGTCGCGTTCTATTCGCTCGGTTGCTTTTGACTTTGCTCTTTTGAGAGAGAGACTACACTATGTGCAGAGACTACGTTGCCAGGCGGGAAAAGGCTTGTAGACATATTTTTTGTAATATTTAAAATCTCTTCGTATATATAAGACTTAAATTCCGATCGACCTGTGTACCGAAAGAATTTTTATAACCGCGCGATTAATAAGACCGATACCCAGAAAATCGGCAAAAAATCGGCATCGCAGCTATATATTACGAGGATCCCCGAAAAAAATTACGTAACTCCTTACGGAACGAGACCGCGAGTATAAATCGCGCGATAAAGCGACGGGAGGTGCAAGGTGAGAGAGAGAGAGACTTCTCGTGGTACCGTCGAAAAGTGAAACCGCCTCGAGAGGGTCCGATGCACGCATTATATGCTACTGCAGGTATTTTTCGGCGGACAAGGAAGTGGCGAGGTGAAATCGTTATCGTTTTTTTTTTTACTTTGCGACGATGTTATAACGCTCGTCGAGAGATTATTACGTAATGATAAATTTTGGTATGCGCCTCTTCCCCGAAATATTATCGCACCTCTCGAGCTTATAGGCGTCAGACTCATATTATGCTTAATAACGCTTCACATAAATCGATCTCTGATGTGTACGTGACATATCAATATTAATATATTCGAGAGAATCGTTATAAGAACCTGCAACAAAAAAAAACTTGAAACATCCTCCGCATCGAGCATATAATAAGCCCTAATGTAGAAAATTTCAACGCAATAACATCTCCATCGCCTCATCTCACTCAAGTCAGTTGCGCAGAAAATCGACGAAGGGCATCTTTGGCGCGAGCATGTCGGAAGCCCACTCTCTTATACAGCTCGCCGCAGTAGATCCTCGATAAACCGAGGCCGCGAATGACACGTAGCCAGCCGGAACGGGACAGCTCTCGCTCTCTCAAGAAAGAAAGAGAGAGAGAGAGAGGATCGACTCACGCATGTCGCCACTAACTTGTATTAATGTTGTCGATCAATCCTAATGGAGGCGCATTTGCATGCGTGCCTCTGGCTCGTTGAGTCGAGAGATTGCACGACGACGCTGCTGCAGCAGATCCGTTTTATATACCCCTCGGATATATACGTGCGCGCTTACCGTACTTGGGTCGCGGCCTGTCTTCGATAAATCCTTATACCGTCTCTGTCTCTCTCTCTCTCTCTCTCTGGACTGTGTTGCTGTGTATAGTTATATACTCCTACGCGTTTGGTGAAAAGGGCGCGTTTGTGCATCGGGATTTTATATAAATATATAGTGTTTCGGGGAAAGGATGCGCGTGTAATTTCACTTTACGTAACGTCGCCTGCATCACGCGATAATGAACACAATGCACTCGACGCGACGACCACGGTGTGTCTGGTATGTATTATACTGCACTTGCGGTTGGCTTATTGAGGCGTGATTCTTCACTTTCAACTTTTCCTACCGAATGCGCGAATTTCACTGCATACAATTATATACGAAAAAAAGGAGCTTTAATACAGCCGAATGACGTGTTAATTCATCCTCGCACTGCAATATCTCAGCAGAGCAATAATCTCTCCAGACGCATCTCCGGCTCTCTTGAAAAACTCTCTCCGCGGCAAAAATCCGCGCTCGCAAAGATGTCATAAGGCAAGGTTACACTGTATATTTACGAGTGAATATATATCACGGGCACTTTTAACGCCTCGACGTCAATTCCACTATACACTAGCTAATTATTACCTCCATCAGAAAAATCAGAAGCGGCAGCCGCCTCGAGGCTCATCTTTACGCCTATAAAATCTACACAGAGAGATAAAAGCGCATCGTACACTACTACTATATACGCGCGCGGACAACAATAAGATCTGAAACTGCGACGACGATAAAAACTGCCCGGCGGGAATTACTCTCCAAGAGAGAAGTGACGGATAGCGAGTAGCGCGACCTTATACTCTCCGCGCGCGTATATTGCACCATACGCGCGGTTTTCGCGGGATAATTATTTTAAATTATTTTCCCCGAGACAGAGAGAAAGAGAGGTTTTGGAAAACGGCTGCGTGAATTTGCTTATATACTTGCGCACAAACTGGTTTTCACGGAGAGTCGAGAGATTCCACCCGTGCGATAGCATACTCTGACGTTTCTAAATTAATAGTGAGATACGGGAGTAACACCCTTCGAACAACATAATTATTGCGAGCAGAACATTTAAATTGAAATCGTATACGAGTTTATCATTTCCAGATATAGAGCTTATACTCGTTTCTTAACAGAGAGCGACTTTTATTTTTCGACCTGCGCCCGTGCGAGTGTTATACGTTGCGATAAAAATTATTTTTAATATCGCGACCGAAATCGATCACGAAGCTGGTGGAACGAGTTATTTCGCTGCGGTTCCCGCATAGATACAATATAGGTGTACTGCAGGCTAATGAGGCTTACGTTATACACTTCCGATATATATAAATTCGTTATGTTGTATTATAAAAAGAAATTTGAATGGCAAACCAATGATCCGGGCAGTCACCTCGCTCCGATAAACAAAAGTCATCGTGGGCTATGAATAGGACATAAACTTTTCTACGCGATAAATGAATAATGCAAAAGAAGTGAAAATAACGCACGATATTCCTCGGATGGCTGAAAACGGCTTCATAGGTCGCGTTCGATGCGTTTCTTTTTTTTTCGGTATACAAAAGCGAAAGATTATACTGTAAAATCAGCCAATAAAACTGGCCGTACACAATGACTTGTCGAATCATTAAATCATTCATAAAACCCGCCGCGAAATTATCGACGAGGTGTGTGATGTTATATTCGATTTCCGCGCGCGCGCGCGAGCAAAAAGTGAAAGTTTTTCCTGTTAACTGATTACCGAGTTCACATCTCCGTGTTTCTCATTATACGGCGAAACGTAGATATAAATTTATTCGAGTAGTCCTTCGAAGTGAATCATCGACTCTCGACGTAGTTTGATACGAAATAATTCCCGCGTTGCACAAAACCGAAATAATTCCATGAAACTTGCGCGCGCGCGTATAGTTGGGGAAACACACTTGACGAAATTACGAGTCGAGGAATTTAAAAGGATACGCATAACTCGCCATTTTTTTTCAAGGTTCGGAACATAGTTGATATAACGCAATTAATACACGACTGACTCACGCAGGATTTTATCGAAAAAAAATGTAAACGTCCGTTAAAAGTATTTCCTAATACAGTGTGTGCGTCCGCTTTAACGCGATCGAACAAGCGCGAGTATATCAATTACTCGTTGAACCGTTCGGACTTCAATTAAAATGCAAATTTCCCTCGTTTTTTCTTATGCACCGCGTCTACTACAAAACGGTCTTTCTCCGCGTATAGAACTGTTATCGCTTTATAACAGGGCGATTGCAGTACATTCGTATTTTTACCGTGCCCAATCTGTCTGAAAAGTCGATATCTCCGAGAAGAAAAAAAAATCCTTGACCTCTGGGTGGAGGCACCTGCCAATGCCGTGTCCGCACGACTTCGCCTACTTGTTCGTTATTCCTTTAAGTACGACCGACGTGTGCATCGCTTTATCTCTCCTCGGCAACTTCTCCTCCCATATATATTCCTATCTCGGCTATAGTTTAAGACCAAAGACGCGGCGAGAGCGACAAAAAAGTCGACTCTCCGGAGCGAAGGAACGACATGAAAAACAAAAGCCGAGGAAAAAACAAAGCGAGCAAAACGGAGGAACGACAGGAGAGAGAGAGAGAGAGAAAGAGAGAGAAAGGATGAAGGTGCGAGAAAACGAAGGCAGTGATGAAACAGAAGGGAAGAAGAGAGACGGCTTGTATAGGTATATATGCAGGTAGAGAGAGATATTTTGAGCTAGGAGCAAACGTCTCATGCAAAGAAGAAAAATATAAATCATGCTCTAATGAACAATCGTTGTAAATAAGAGTTATACGGCTGGTTGAAGCTCTCGGTTCAACGGCTTCGTGGAAGAAGAGAGCACCGCCGCCGCGCAGTGTAATATAATAGGGGAATACTAAAAATAACTCGAGCGGTGATAATAATATTCGATTGCACTTTCGATATCGGTTTAATTGTAAACGCGCGCGCGCGCGCGCGAGTTTCCGCCAGACAACACTCATAATCCCCTTTTCACTTTCCCCCATTAGCATCGAGCGTTCTCTATGGGAAAATAAAAAAATAATAACGGCGGATATTTTCCGCAACGGGTGTATAACTATCCGGCTTATCCATCCGCGATCGGCTAGACTGAATTCCGAATCGGCTGATTAACGCGGTATATATAAAATTAAATAATCGCAATCGCAGCCGTGTGTCATTTCTCGAAAACAATCGCTATACATATTGCAGTGTATATAACACACATCCGCTCGCAAATGTGAACCCGGACTATATATCCGCGAGTACACCGCGTTGTTCTATAAATAAAGTACTTAAATGCAGCCGACGACTACTTATGTTAAGCATCGAGCGAGCAGTACTCCGCCTTCTCGCTATCTGTGTGTGTATATACACGAAAGAGAGCGAGAGAGTATAGGTATCGTCGCTCCAGAAAAGGCTCTCTCTCTCTCTCTCTCTCTCTCTCTCTCTCTCTCTCTCTCTCTCTCTCTCTCTCTCGCCAATTAGAACTCGGGCTGGTACGTTCGCGATATTTGTATCGCGACTTGTGTGTGTATGTGTGGGTATAAGCAGTAGTAGCAACAGGAGCTGCTGAGGAGAGTGCGGTAACTAACCAATTACCGAGAGAGGAGCCAGGCTGTACTGAACTGCACGCTGCATTAGCGAGCCTCATTAGCGTCAGGCTAAAGTGCCGATTGCACCTCTATTCGGATCACGTCTGCTCCTGCTGTCTGAATCTGCTTGGTGATGAGGATGATGATGATGACGGGGATGATGGTCAGTGCGTGACACTTTTTGGATGCGTGAGTTTTTTTAAATTCTTTTTACACGACTTGGAAGAGATGAAGTGGATCGTGTTACTGTTGAGAAGGGATTATTGATTTTTTGCTTATGTGTATATATTGGCAAGGTTGGTTTGACCGTGCTCGATCATTTTATTACCTATTAGTTTGCTAAAACAATGCAACTACTGCAGAATGAAGTCACTTTCGTTTAATTGATGCAGCGTTACATCATGCTTCCATTAAATCTTTGTTCTACTGCTATGCCTAATTGACTTTTACTCATATACAACTCGATTTTCACCGTCTGTAACTACTGATTGTTACGACTTTAACTACTTGATTATAACGTATACTGATCTCAGGCGATTAATCGCTTTAATTTTTACAATAATAGCATATTTAGTTGTTTATCGCACGCGTATTTTGAACCGATATATTCCTCATCGTTCCTCCTGATCTACAATCCAAACACGAGGTCATCAGCAGAATAGAAAATAAACAAAGCCGATCTGGCTGCAAGGTAAATCCAACGGTAAACGAAATTCAAGGTATTCCATCACAACAAGACTCGCTCGCGCGCGCGAGCGTCCGAAGATCATCCAATCAGATATCCCTCACTGGCTATTTTCACTTTCATAAAGAACGAATTCCATGATCGCCGCGCGCGGCAACTCTCGTATATAGAAAACGTTAGACCGATTTCCATGTCTAACAGCCGCGAAAATCAATGTTCCGTTAAAATCCCTTCCAATCGTCATCTTTCTCTCTCTCAGCACGTGCCTCTCTCTCTCTCTCTATACATATAGCTCACCAATTACAATAGCCAGGCAACTATAACGAAAGCAACAAGAGCGGCTGCGCTGCATAAAAAAGCTGCGAAAATTCAGCTTTTCTCTCTCTGCGCACATACGCAATTGCATCACGACGAGACGAGCTCTCGTATAGATGTCGACATGGATAACGAGACGCGACGAAGTTCCCAGCAGCCAGTAGCTAAAGGTATACACATACAGCTATATACCCCGGATTTCGTAACGGATGAGAATTGCGCGAGTTGACGTATCGGCTGATATCGCACGCTTCGCTCCTTTTCGCGCGAGGAGGAAAGTTGCGGCTGGAAAACTTTCGAGCGAGAGGTAGTGACTTGCACTAGCGATATTAGGTGCGTTCTTATTTTTTCGTGGTTATTGCGCGAGAGGCAGCCAACACTTTTTTTTCGGTAGATGGGGAAGTCTTGATTGATGTCGGCTCGTTTGCGTTGATGTTACGCTTTTGTCTTAATGGAGAGCGAGAGCTACTACTGTGGACATAATAACTTGCATAAGATGGAAAATATGCCTTAAGACTGCACCGCAGAGGAAATACAAGTGTGTTGTAGCTACGCGGGCCGATTAGAATAATATTTACAATCTTATTCGGAACGATAAAAGAAAAAAGTAGGTATATACCTATATCCAAAGCGATTGGAACGTCGGTTTTACGGAGTGATTAGAAAGCGAGAGCGAATTTTCGGCGCATAAAATTGATTCCGGAGAGCCAGAGAGAGAGAATCGCACGATACACCTCGTAAATCAGTGACCGGATCGCCGAGTAAAACGAATGATCGAAAATATTACGGTACATCGCGCGCACGCAACGATTATTATAATAAACGCATCACACTTATAACACTGATGCACAAAGCGCATTGCGTGAGCACGTATTACGCACATAACGCAGAGAAATCGAAGAGAAAAATAAATGCAGCTTCTTCTTCCTGGCTCTCCGCGATTTCATTGCTATCATCTTGAAAAAAAAGCGACGAGTATATAATATTGTACCCCCTCATTTTTTCCTCTGCAACCGCATCGTCGCCACACCCACGAATCCTTTGCATATCCGAATAAACTCCCCCGCCATATCGTCCTTGCCAAGGCTGCTCTATACCGTGGGAAGCCTCTCTCTCCCTCCTCTCCCTCTATTTTCTATATCGATTCTTTCTCTGCGTTTCTTCTACAGTATATACTACAGAGCCGCTACTTCCTCTCCGCGAAAGTTTCCTGCCTCGCTCTATTTCTTTTTCGCGCGCGCGCGCGAACGTGGAATTAAGGGGGATCGAATAATTGCTATCGAGAGAGCGTAGTTGTGCAATGGGAGTATAGTGCGAAGCTCGCGTGCGTCCATGCGCAGGAATTTTCTTTCCTGCGAAACGCCGCCGCCACCGACGCTTTTTCTTTTTGCGCGCGCGCGCGCTCTCGGATCGACTGATTTCCGATGTTCATTTTGTTTGCTTATTTTGCAGTGTATGTATATAATACTAGAAATTCCGGTATGCGTTGCTAATTATTTTATAATAATGGTAAAGTATACTGTATAGGCGAAGACAAAAATATTACAGACTTTATTGCCGCTCGTAAAAAATGATTAGCTTGTTACAAAATGAAAGGAGAGAGAGTATATATATAAATGACACGGTGCACACACACACGCATCATCTTTGTGGAGAAAGAGAAAAAAGTATGTCATTATAACAGTTGTTGATGCTTAGGATACGTCATTCCGCGTGTATATAGCGGATAGCCGAAGGTCGGTTGGTGAATTCCAATTTGAAGATGCGGCTCGTAAAACGGTTTATAATTGTGACTCAGTAGCGGCGCTCTTGTATATAGCTGCACAAAAGCCCAGCAAGCCGTGTATAATGAGTATTCTTTTGTCGCGCGCGCGAGTGTATAGTATAGTGCTTCAGTTTTTTTCCGGATTTTTAACCCGCGCTCTCGCGGCGCTCAACGAGTTAACGACTGCGCTTTGCTTAATTATTTTTATGTAGCTGCAGATGAAGTTGTGCAATTGCTGGCCTATATAACTCGGTAGTTGTAGAAAGATAAAGGGGAACACGCGGTTTTTCGAACTGATTCCGATTTACGATGACGCGACACTATAATCTCTGCGTCTGTTTTGATGCTTTCACTTTTTTTAGTCTCTGAACTTTTGAGTCGAGTAGTGAATACACTTATCGCAAGCAAAGCATTTTGATATAATATTTCATCAAATTATTATTCAACTCAAAAGCCTGCATCAGTCTTCTCTCTCGGGGGAAAAAAAGTCCGGCAACCTTCTACGCCTCAAAAAAAGCACCTGAAGAGAGCCAGACAGTCGCGTCGTAAATCTAAATCCCTGGGCAGAAAAAAAAACACAGCAGAAGACGAAGAAGAAGACCAACTTCCCGCGTCCTCCACATCCTCCGCCCAAAAAAAAGTCGGTGACTTTTTCTCGCCCTACACACAACGGCAGAAGAAGAAGCAAAAAAAGAACACAAGCCACAAGTAGTCCTTGCGAAAGGCCGAAATTATAATCAGCGCGTTAAAGGGGCCAGAGATCCTCGCGCGCGACGTGACTGCTTCGCGCCTCTGTGAGATTTATCGTAATCCTCGACGACGACGGAGCTGTTGCAACGCGTTGTGTATTATAAAAGGAAGTTCGCTGTATATACAATATATACACGTCGAAAAAAAAGCCAGCCTACGAGCGAGGAAAAAAAAATTCAAGGTCGTTCCCGTTTCCCATAGCGCACGCATATATGTATATCGCGCGCGCGCGTACTTCCTGTGCGATGTTTTCTTTATATACCTCTTTCTTTATATTAGAGCTCACGAGTAGTCTAACGGCATCGACGATAATGCCTGATTAACGTTTCTCCTGAAACTATTAAGGGAGCAACGTTGATGAGAGACGCGAGCGTTTACTTTTCGCGAAATTATATATATAGTGACTTTGTGCGGTTTTGGAAGAGGTTATTTCTTTGCAATTATCGCATTATTACACGCGCGCGAAATGTGCTTTTAATGATATAAGCAATCGCGAGGAATAATAAAGGTCGTCGCGCGAGTGGTGTGAGTCAGGTGTAGCAAGACAGTCTAGTACTGCATTGTAAAAACACGCCGTAAGTGACATTGGAACGAACAACGGCTTATTGGGCAACCGCCGTAATTGTATAAGCATTTATACTAGTGTAATCAATATTGCATATTTATATTTATGTACGCTAGGCTTTAACTACTGGAACGCACGCACAGAAGCTGTTAAATCTCAAATAGACACCTGGCGTTGTTTGTTTGCACAGGTGTTGCTAATATTCCCTTTGACATGTAAATTTTTAGGAAAAAAATTCAAGGATTCGGACTGTACTGCAACGTTCTTTCCTAAGAAAATACATCGCAACTATACTTATACAAAGTTTAGAGAGGAACAATCGGATCCAAAATTTCGTGTTATAGTTTTTTGTTCTCATAAAGCGCGCGACTTTTCCTTGACACAATGAATTATTGAAACATACTAAATAATACACGCGGCTCTTGTGAAATTAATTTATCTGAGAAAATCACGGTGCGCTCTTGCTCAAGCTTTAAAAATGAGTCTAATTACAAATATTATCGTAATAACTAGGCGCGTGTTTTCTTCTCTCGTGAATATTTTGTAAAGGTCGCGGATCGTGTCTCTCCTTTGCAAATATATTCCGCATCGAAGAAAAAGTTTGTACACTAAACATCCAGAAACTTCATCTAGTCAGAGATATATACAAGACGCCACACACTTTCGTTTTTCAAATTTGAACGCATTACCCGCGCTTTTATCGAATTAAGAACGACGTTCCACTTCCCAAACTATACTAATATACTGGTGTTACGAAACCCAACACGACAAATTCATTAAAAAGCACTCAATGTTTACCGTCGAAATCGTACATTTCCTGAGCTCGTATGTATACACATTTTTTCTCTCTTCACACACACACATCAGACAGACAATAAGCTCAAGACGATAATAGAACGAGCGCAGCGAGCTGCGAGAACGCATGTATTATTCAAAAATCAGTTCTCGAACCGATCATTATAGAGAAACGATCCCAGATATAACCTCAGTAGATTCTAACTCGCGATCTTATTTTTAAAAAAGAAACTTGTTGGCTCTACAGAGACGTCAAAATATATACGCACGTGTATATTAAAAAAAAGGAACTATGCAAAGCGTCGTGACATTTTCTTCCACGCACACACAAGCATATATGCAAAACGCGCGCGAGCGTTCCCTCCTGATGCACACAATGGAAGCCTCTCTCGCGTCCGCGCCTCGTCGGGAATGTGTTATTAAATATTTGTCATCATCCACGTCGAAAGAGAGAGAGAGAGAGATGCCAATGACCCGTACGTGCAAAAATTTTCCAACAGCAGCGTGTATATATACCTATATCGATTACAAACCCTCGGTATGCGCCGATCGTCCAAAAAAAAGAACTTCACAACTGCGCAAGTACACAGCGCGGAATCCAACGAGAGAGAGAAAAAAAGTATAGCCGAGCTAAAAAACATCGCGGCTGGAATGAAAAGCGAGCTCGCGCGCAGGTTTCTCAGGTTGTGCAATTTTTTCTCATAACATACGCGAAGCATGTACCGGAGAGCTGCTCTTCCCCGCGGGACAGACAATGGAATCTTATTGAATAAGAGACGCTCGGCGTATATATATACGCTTATACCCGCGCGCACACACACTCGCACGGCTATAAAGCGCCGCTCTCAGGTATAATCCTCTCTCCCTCTCTCGCGTTGAGTATAGTAGGTATATATATCCACACACATCGTACTACTATCATATACACATACCGGCGGAACATATAAGCACGTGGGTCGGATAGAGAGCCTCTCCCTCTGCATGCGCGTGAAAATCCTGCATCTCTCCGCAGCTGCGTGTGCAGCGCGTAAGCTCGCGAGTTCGAGAAGGTGTAGAGAGAGAGAGAGAGAGAGACTCTCTTGCAGGATAGAGGAGAGGACTCTCTCGAAAGGTGGGGAGAGAGAGGTATGGTGGAGGTATACGGCGGTGGCGGTCGATTACCAGCGCGACTCGGACGGCCACCAGTCCTGCACGAGCGAGCGAGAGGCGAGCTGCGCTGCTGCAGAGTGTGCGCTTGAGAGAGACTGGTTCTCTCTTCTAAGTGTGTGTGTCTGTGCGACTGTACATTTATACAGATACTCTGTGTGGAGGAGACGTTTTTCGTGCGAGCGTTCAGCACTGCTAAGGTTTGTTGACGACGAGATAGTATATACGTGTATTTGAAAAATCGGTTGGTATTTATCTTACATTATACCGAGATGTACACATATATATACCGGGAACGACGAGATTGTTTCGAGCGAAGAGCGATCAGAGTCGGATCATCATATGTAATCAGGATCGTAGCGCAATAAAACGCATATCGGTATATAAGGATATAATACACACACGCCGGGCTTCTTCTTCTTCTTTTTCTTGGTCACAGTAATGACCGTGCTAGCGCGCGCTATTCGCGAGGAGAATTTGCAGAACTAGATCTAACGGACACCGCATTTCGATCAGTTATACATCCCGTGTGTGGTGGTATATGAAGTAGCCTCTCGTATACTCATATTTGGAGGCTCTCTATAATCGTGAAATATCTCTCGCGTCTGTATATACTCGTATGCATAAGATGAATGGGGTTAAGTATCGGTAAAGCGAATATATTCAGAGGACGACTCGAGGCGCGCGGCGGCGGAATGCGTTATCAATCATCGGATGCTACTGCTAACCGCTGAATTTAATGCTAATCGACATAGCTTCGATATCTAAACGATTTCCCGAAGAAATTCCTGCAACCAGCGAGCGCCCGCATCACACCCGTTTTGTATATGTAGGATATAAAAGCCTCTCCTCTCTCTTGGCATAAATTCCGCCCATCAAGTATACGTACCTATGTACACCCATCTCTGAAAGTGACATTTTTCTCATTACAGAACATCGCAGAGGGAGAGACAGAAAAACGATCGCCTCGAGAGAAGAAACAGCGAGTATAAAAAGAGGAGTCAGAAGAAATGTCCGTCGTATGAAAATGAGCGAGCCGAGCAAATAGCAAACAAGTGGGGGCGAGCAGAGCTCGGCGCAATGACGACGGGGGAGAGAATATAAATCGAGGGAGTGAGAGAGAGAGAGAAGAGGATCTCGATACGCTCGGCCGCGCGCGATCGGTAGGAGAGTCGCCGGTAAATCATAATCGCCGCGGGGCATCCGCAGAAAGAAAGAGACAGGAGTACACAGAGAGGGACGAGAGAGAGAGACTAAGTGCAGAGCATTCTCCTTGCAGATATCGAGTGTGACCGATCGATCGGTATATGGGAGCAGAATATATATACACTACCGATCGTCCATTCATCGAGTGACAGAGAAATCGAGCAGTGAAGCGTTGGCGGAAGGAAGACTGCGTGCAGGATGAGCTAGACTCTACCGATCCGATTCGGAAGAGAATCGCAGCTCCGGATAAATAAATAAATCGGTTATAAGCCGCGAGAGGAAAGTGTAACCGACTCTCGATTTCGATCGCGCCGCAGTGTAACCGCACGATCCGCTCGAGTTGCTTCGATCGATCGGTATAATGACGATGATCGGTAAGACGACGCGCCCGGTTGCTGCTTATCGTTGCGGCCCAGCAACGAGGACTTAAGTCCAGCATACCGAGTTTGTCCGCGTGTGTGAACAACGACAGTGTCGCAGTGGGGAAAGAAAGAGCATCGAGCAGAGTTTCACCGTCGTCTCTCTGCGCGTCTGGTGCGTGCACGGCAAAAGCGCGAATCCACACAGCGCTCGATTTGCCGATCTCATGAGGCGTGACAGCGGCCGGCAGCTGCGCAGTCATGGCACAGCGCAGTCGTCGGGCCAGAAAGCGACAGTGCCGAGTGACATAATTGAAGAAAGTGCTGCTGCTGCTGCTGCTGTTGTTGTATGCATCGAGAGTAGCGCTTGAAAGCAGAGAAATCGGCTGCGTAATTCTCCTCCTCTTCTTTTTCATCTTCTCTCTGCTGTGTACACTCTACGCTACCCTCAGCAGTGAACAAAGAGTAAACTCGGCAAACCGGTAGTTCGGTTGGAAAGATGTCATCGAACGGCGAGTTCTCCACGATGTCGAGCGGGGAAGTGCCGTCGCTGCCCAAGTCGTTGCCGTCGTCCAGGGAGGCCACGGCCGAAGGCAATTCCAACTCCTCCGGTGGCTACATGCCTCTGCGCGACTTCCTCGACAGGTTCTCGCTGCCGAGGGTGGTCCGACTCGAGGGTAGCGCCGGTCGACCGGTACTACTCTACAAGCAGCAGCAGCGCTCGCTCAGGGTCACCGCGACTCTTCTCATGCACCGATACCGGCACGACGTCAAGGTGGGCCCGGAGATCGTCATACCCGAGGGATATCCCGGTAAGTCTGTTTATTTTTCTACTACATTACATACCTTTATATGCATACAGAGTATAAAAGGAAATTGCAGAGTGCGTGCGCGCATTAGAGTCTTTCATCATACCGGTGTGTATACTATATACTGTGTGTGGCGGCGGCTTTTTTTTCGCCGTATCGGGCGAGGTGAAAGTAATGGCAGATTTTTTCGATCCACTTTGCAGTGTGTAGTATGGCTACTACTATATACTTATATGTGCGCTGCTGGTCCTACAATCGACCATATTTCTCGTCTACGCAGCATACACGCCGGTTATTTCCTAAGAAAGAACTATTATAATTCCTAATTGTGATTGCGACTCATATACTTTACAAGAGATTAGGAGAGATAAAGTAAAACAGTGGAACGATCGTTCTGCGCTGCTGCGGCACAATGAAACGAGCTTCGTGTATATACTAATATATACACGGACTTGATCACGATATTATCGTGCTTTATGCCGAATTGTGTTCCTTGTGTGTGTCGTTTGAATGTTTATAAGAAATCATTCGAATGCAAACTTGCGCTAGGCGATTCCTGCTCCGAATCGGCAATTGGCTCTCGGGTCTCATATTAGAGACGATGATTGAACTGAATGATCGTCTCGGTTGCATATATGCTAAATCCGCTGTGTACGGGAGAACAAAGTGGCTGATTTGAAAATGGCAGCCAATTAGACCGCTGATTCTGCATTATAAACCTGTAATTGTTCGGGATGATAATCTCTGTTTGCAGTATTAGCACGCGCGCATATGTTCGAGCTAATTAAAAATAATTAAGCGACACAAAGTTAAAGAGATAATAACGCCGACTTTCAACTATACAGTATACATATACGATCTTTTAAACTTCATACATTCGCTATTATGTATTTTCGAAACGGAAAATCACCGCATCCGCGTCTCTATTATATACATTCTAAATTCGCAACTATAATATACTCGCGAACGCGCTTTGCATTTAATAAGCGGACTACGAATTTTTCCACAAATATCCACAAGGCGTATCCCCTGCCCGACACTTTTTCGCGCGCACATATGCCTGTACTTTTACTTCCGACAGACGTGCATACACACACACACAGCGAAGAGAAACTTAAATTACGATGATGGCGAGTTACAAGGTCTTGTTATTTATATTGACGCGAAAGTATTACGAAACCGCGAGAGAGAGACGAGCGATGAAAGTACATTTCAAACGAGTCATCGAATGCACTTTGCAAAAGTCCGCGCATATGCATGGGGTATATAATATTTGTAATAGCCCGTCCGCCAGCGTAAATATTCAACGAGAGAGACGCGAGCGCAAGATTTATTTCCGCTATTATTCGAGAAATTGCTGGACGAAGCCCGAACCATTTATTTCAATCGATTAACGATAAATTCTACTACAGCATTTTTATTCGCGTCGAGCCCCCGAGACTGCGTTATTTTACATAACATCGCTGCTGCTGCTGCTATTATCATCTATATTCGTCTGTATTTGCTTATAGAGCTTTTTACTCGGAGATCACGCACGATCAGGCGCGTACCTATATAATAAAATAAATCGCGGAATTAATTTTCTGGATTATTTCTGGAAACGCGTTGCACGCACTGCACGCGATTGAAAATTATCCGCAAACACTATCTAAATTTCTATTGCCAATAACTTTGCATTAGCATAGCGTGTATATTATTTGCATATATCTGATTAATAAATAATCAATCCATTAAATTTCAAGAAAAACGCGTCGAGAGTGTGTCCGAGACACAGCCGCAACTTCCCCCCGACGCGACTGCAATAATGTAATTGTGCAATTTCACGTTACGGAAATAGCCCGAGAGAGAGAGAGACGCTTGGATATTTATTTTTCACCTCTCTCGCGAGAGCCTGTACATAATATTATGTCATTGACTTGTAATAAAAAGAACGTTCATTACACCCGAGGCCGAGGAAATTGCCCCGACACGAAACCTCTATTAAAACGCAATTTTATTGGGAAACCCTCTGCAGAGACGAAAATAAAAAAAAATACACGTTCGTTCCACATAAATGTGGAATACGTTCCAAATAAGAGTATACTTATAAGAGCGAGTGTAGTGCAAGTGCAAACAGCCATCCCTGCGTGCAGCGGACGACTGTGTGTTTAGAGCGATCGACACGATCGATCGGTATCCGTGTCACACACGACGCGATCGTTAAAAACACGCAACGCCGGCCGCGAGCGATTTTTCCGAGGCTATGGTATTATAACATCGCTCTCTGCTGTAATCGCTTTCCGGACTCCGCTTATCATCACGAAGGGCTTCTTCTTTTCGTTCGCATAACGACGTGACGGTTTAACAAAAAAAAAAAGGAGCAAAGTTGCTTTATTCGCGCTGCTCATAATGTAGCCATACCGATTTTTCCTTGGCGGAGGACTGGTTCTCCGATGGTGGCTAGTATATATAGGTACGAAAATAGATCTAGACTTTGTTTTTCACTCTATACTGCCGAGCGCACTGAGATTAAATGCAGAATTCATGATCCCCGATAACGGGGATGCGACCAAGAAAAGTATCCGGTATCTCGATCTCTGCGCTGCAAAAACAGCATTCTAAAAATAGGGACTATTTTAAAGACGCTGCTATATTTAGATTCGATTTGCATCGATGCTCTGTGCTCTTCTCCCCCATCCATCATTCGGCGTTTTTAACGGTATTATTATACCTATATATAACACTGCGCAAACAATGATTAGCGCACCTTATATACCCATCACAGACAACACAGAGCGCAAGTATTTCTCGGGTTTCAGAATCAGGGCAAAACGATCATTAAAAAATACCTCGCGATGTAATAACGACGCCGCAGTAAACATCAGACTTTTTTTGCGTCAACTTCCCTGCGCGCGTGTGTAAAACACAGTTACGAGACTCCTCTTTTTTTTCGAACGCATCTCGCTCTCGGTTATTAGCTAATTAGAAATTATCGGTTGCCAGCCGCGGGAGGATGATGCGCCTCGAGCGAGACGAGTCGTATATACTGACGATTATGAATTACACTCTGCGGTAGCGCCGCCGCATCGATTTCCTAGGATCGTTTTATTCGAGATAAAACGAGCCGGAGCTTGGTTCTTCCGGTACTTATATATTATTGGCGAGGCTGCTTTATTTTCCAGCTCTAAAGTGTCATTATCATTACCGATTTTTAATACACCGAGATATATACCTTTTTTGCTAGGTATGCGTGTACGGAAGATGATGACGAGTTAATTGTCAAATAAGGGAGTTTGTACAGTGTTCCCCCTTTTTCTTTGCTATGCGATTGTTGTGTATTATTTTTCATCAGATATAAATACACGGTGCGTGCGAAACATGTAATTCAATTTCGCACGCTCTTCATATCGATCGATTAATAATCGGCGGCGATTTTATCGTAATTCATTTTCTATATACACAGCTATTAAATTAATCGCAGCAGATCACGAAACACACTCCGATGTGTGTATAATCCGAAGATAAAAAAAAGGCGCCGCTGAATTAAACTCAATTATATACGTGTTTTCAAAAGCGCGTCGTGTAAATTCATATACGAACAGCTCTCGACTATGATTTAATAGACCGCGAATGACCTGTTCGTTTAAACGAGATTAAATCACAGGCCGCGGCTCGCGGCGCGTTTCCTGCGGACTTACTTAATAACGCACTACTCCCACGCATCTTTATATCTCGCGCGACGACGTTTCTAAATTCGAAATCAAAGCGCGCGTATAATTTGAATATATGCTAATGACGTACTGGTTGGTGTCACCTCTCAATCAGCGACACTCTGTTTTGGGTGTGAATAGTTCGAAATGAATTATACATATACACCTATATAATATACCTACATACTGTAATATATAACAGCGAGAGTATGTATAGTAGCTTCGACAAAGGAAGTGAACGGATTACACAGTAGAGTCCTTGCTCGAGAGTAATTGTGTCGTAAACACGATTCATTCAATTTAATTCAAACACACAATATTGTCATCCATCGAATATACGAGAAAATCCTCGATATAATCAAAACAATCACAGCTCAGAAACTCCTTTTTCCCATCGTCGTGAAAAGATGAAAGCAGCAGCAAACCTGCCTACATCTCGCTCGATGATCATTACTTCGATTATCACCCGACACACACGCGGCCTCCCTTATGACATTATAATAGCAGTAGCTTCTTACCGACCCTCGCCTCTTCCATACATACTATTTTGCACCTCGACGACTCTCTGAAATTTGCATTAGCCGTCCTTTTCATCCTCTTTGGACAAAAGCCGCTCTCTCTCTTGCACGGTAGCGTATTTGCGTAGGACATTAGCGAAGCAGTGCATCCCAAGTGATAAATGCACGGCAATCATTTCCGGATTCCAAGCGACAAAGCTCGCGAGGTGTCAAGTGTGTGTCGCGCGCGCGTCGCTTCCATTAGCAGTAGTTGTAGTAGTAGTAGCGAACAAAGAGAACTGGTCTGCAGTGTGCAAAGCGATAATGAACGCGCTGAGCCATATCCAACTGGAACCACTGGACCATTCAATTATAGCGATTTCAAGAGCTGCGCATGTGTACGGTTCACACACACTGTGATTAAACTAACGTTGCTGCCGCTGCAGAGGATATAACGTATAGGTATGGAGGCTGGTTAATTTAACTGTGGGAATGGTTAGGTCCCGACCGTTTTTTTGCCATAGTCCTTTAACCGTTCGTAGAACCTGCTGCTTCGTGGAAAGCAAGGTATTGTTCTGAAGGAGTTTGAGAAATTCCTGGGCAATCATCAGAGAAGAAGCTGTTTGTCATCGTCTTCTATATTGGATTGTGGGTTTATGATGGCCGATTATTTCGCGAACTGGTTTTATATAAATGGAATGATTGATTCTGTGTGCGATGGGGTACACATCGTGAAATGTTGGCTGGTCGTCGTTTGTCCTTCGTTGTTGTGGGTATGCATCATTAATTAACGCATGCGCGTGTGCTTAACGATTTTTTTTTGTGAAAATTGCAACATGATCGTTAAGTAAGAACGTCAACCGATTCAGAGAGCCTAATATGGATCCGGCCATCTCAGGCTTTTCATCGCGTAATGACGAAAGTGTTTGATGCGTCTCTCGAGTCGAACATCAGTCGAAGAATAATTATACACACCTATATACGCGTGAGCTTTAATTGAATCTTCACTTAAAAGAAGTTAAACGACCCTAGATTGTCTATGAAATCGAGAGCACAGCTATTTTCTAAAATTCGTTTTCACCGATGAAGATAATCTCCTCATCTCGCTTCAAGTAGTCGTGTAAACCTCAACGCACGAGATTACTTTCTCGCAGGCGTCTGGAAAAAGCCTCCCCCAGAAAAGCGCATTAAAGAAACAGGTTTTCTGAATTTCGACGACTATACCATACTACCGAATGTAAATTTCGATTTTCTTATCTCCTCCACTTAATTATATCCTCGTCGTATACAAAGCTTAAATTGCCCTATCATCGATTCGTGGGTGATCCCACAATGCTCCAAACAGTTCAATAAATCATCCAAAAACTGTTTTAACGTCCGAGCGAACGACCGGTGGTAAAAAGTCTTTACGAGTACTTGCGCGCAGCCGTAAAATTACGCTGCGGTAATCAGTGCAATTAAAAAATACTTCTGCATTGGTAAACAACGCTTTTCTCAGCGATACGTATTGATATTTCATAACTCTTTCTCTCCACACACACACACACACACACACACACACCTACAGCACGTGTTCTAAAGGTGCAATAAATAAGAGTAAGAAGCCTCAATTCCAAAGCCATTCTATTCCATCTTGCGGAACTGCGTAGCCATTCAATTACCGCGATTTATTCGCGCAAGCCACTGCACGCACGTCGTTCATCCCATACAGACGTCGATTCACGCGTGTGACATTGTCCCTTCGGTATATAGCTCTCCACGACTATACGGCCTCGTTTACAACTAATCAACGCTTTCTCCGGCTGATGCGATGGGTCGATCCTGAGCTATATGACGCGCTCGTCGAGCCTGTCCGACTGGATAGCAGCTCTGCAGCCGACCTTGTTCGAGAGCTCTCGTCGTCATTCTATATAGCCAGTGTCTTTATCTCGATCCACTCGATTTTCTATACTGGTTCGCTCCTTAGCTTTTCTCTGGTGGGATTACTCTGATATGGGTTGGTTCGTGGGCGACTCTACCAAGAGTGTCGTCTCTCTAATGTGTTTTTGTTGGTTTTCGTCTATTACACGTAAGATGATGCTCGAGGACCACTGACTCACACATCCCATTGAAATGTAAATCCGTTTACTCTTCTCGCATGAGAAGAATTCCTCAAATTAATCTTACGAGCCGAAGGCGGAAAAACACGATTTAATCGCGGCGCGTCTGATATATAATATATGAAAGGCCGCGCTGTGTTAATTTCGGTCGAAAAAATTGTTTGGACTGTTAAAGGCGAAATGATATTTCACGTCTGGCAAAAAAAAACGTAAACAGCATTTTTTCGCGGGCGTAGTAAAATTATACGGCGCCGTAGTAAAAGCTAAGAATAGATCTCGCGCTTATATAGTAGAGCCGATGATGCATGAATAAGCTGCCTCAGCCGGTTTATAATGTATACATTTTTCCTCAGACTCTATCTCACCTACGATCGGTATATAGAGATAAACCATCTCTCACTTGGCTATGTGTGTATACGTCCTTTACGTAATTAGCCGCGCTAAATACCAAAATCAGACTTCAATTTAGAGCGACAAATCCCTTAAGCAACACGTTTGCATAAGCAAACAAGAATCAAATTCGATCGGTACACAGAACACAACAGCGAATTTCATCACTCGTACACACCATAATAATATAATACCGATCATAACCAGACTATCAATTATAGATAGATAGAGAAAATCTGCATAAAGTCGTATATTCCATCAGCAGCGCTATCCGAGATCGATAAGTATCGGCTAGCCAATACAGCACTGCAGGACGTCGCTCTCTACTCTCGCCATCGCATTTCGTTTTCTGCGCTCGAAGAGAATCGGTAATTATTAGGCGTGTCGCGTATAGGTATAGAATGAGGTCGTCGGAACTCGGAAGGATCGGCATTCCTTCGCACCATCGACACGACGGCGACGACGCTGGGACTAGCGAAGTGTATTATATTATGCTTCTTGGAAGCGTCGTTCGCGCGCTTCTTTTGTCGAAGCCGTTTTTTTCTCTCTTCCAACCGACTCTGGAAAGTAGTTAGGGAGGACTTTCAGTTTTTGCACGACGACGACGGCGAAGAAGAGGCGATGGCTATCGTGGAAACTGCCTTGAGAGGGTGAAAAACGGTTTGTTTTGAAGAAAAACAAAAGGGATTATTGAGGCTTTGGTTTCCTGCCGATCTCACCGATCTTTTTAATGTAGGTGTGAGGGAAAAAAAAGTGGTACACGTTTTATTGTACGAGTATATTATATACAGTAAATGTCTCTGGGAGCAGGTACATAAATAAAGCGGAATTTCTCTATTACTTAACAACGACATGTGGAGATATTAGAGAGAGAGAGAGAGAATTCAACGATCGGCAAACAAATGCTCGATCCTAGAGCGCAATAACTCTCCAATTCCAGCGCGCGGAGAATTTTAATTGCGGCCGGCCGGTATAATAAATTCGTAACAATATATTAGTATCAGCGTCTACACTCGGCGCGCGTAATTTAATTTATGCACAAAGCTATAGAGAAAAACCCTCTCGCACAATATAAGTCGAACGATAAATTAGCCGGTCGCGAGCGCGCTGACACGTTTTCAATCAAACTACGACGACGACGACTACGACGACGAAAGCGGAGCCATATTATAAACAGTCGAAAAGCTTTCGCAAGAAGCTGCGCTGCACACATATTACAGCAGCGGAGAGACTTCAGCGCGCTCGTAAATTAAAATCTCGAGGCGTAGTCTCTCGGGGGCAGGTTATCGAGGGCGGTAACAGTAAATCGAGTAGGAAAGCATTACTCTCTCTCGCGCTCTCGCGACGCCTACGAATTCCGCTGCAGAATCTTCTGTATAAACGAGAGAGACTAGACCCACATCAGCTGCTGATGCTGGTACCGTTTCTTGCGTCATGATGATGATGATGATGACTGTCGCACTCATGTCTGTTTGTTCAGTGTGTGTCAGATGAAATGTAAGTTATATCTTACGAGAGGAATGTCGACCTTGATCGCTCTCTTGCTCTCTCTCTCTCTCTCTCTTGAAATTCCCGCGTTTTTCTCTTCCGAGAATTGCTTTTTGCGTCTCTTTCGACAACCCGGAGATGTATCGGCCATTCAATTAACTTTTACGAGCTGCTGCTGCTGTTGCTGCGGCTATCGGCTTTTCGTGGATATCGCGAAAATTCATATATTCACCGGTGATTTATCGTCCGAGCGCTGTAAATCATCGCTACAGACGCTACAGACGAGTTTTGAATAAAAGTTTGTATAAGGGACGAGATCGGTCTTTGTGCTGTGTATCGCGCTTTTTTCTCTCTCTCCAGTTTATATATACATGCACACAGTGTCTTAACAATTTAATGGTTCTCGGGACGCGTAATTAAGCTGCGACAACTATCGTCGCCCGCCGAGAGAGAGAGAGAGCTGCAATTACTCGTCGACGTTATTATAATGTGTACATAATAATGTATGTACGTAATTATGAAATTTGTAAGGGAACAACGCGCGAGAAATATATACACCCGATATCGGATATAATAGGCGTCCGGGTTCGTAGTAGTATATATAGGTATACATCAGCCTCTATATGCGCACACAATTAAAACATCGTTCCTTATTCGTCCTCGTCGTGTTTTGCCGGATATAAATCATTTCCAGCCTTTTCCTCTCGTTACAGCCAGAAAATCCAGGGAAAATTCAAACGTCGATAGCGATAGCTCTCTAACAACGTGGCGGGCATTTTTCAGATGGAAAACAATTTTAACTGGAGGATGCGTTGCCGCCGCGCATAAATGGAAAAACCTGTTTCCGCGCGATAAGCGCAATTATATGCGCGCGAAATCTCGGTGCGCGCTATAGCAGTCTTCTATTTTAAATGAGCGTCGTCGGCCAGATAAGAGGATGAGGTTCTTCTATAAGGATGTAGCTATATATACGCGGAGGGGTTTGCGATTGGGTAAAATTCGCAGTCGAAGCTTCTAATTAATGGACAATAATTTTATCGAGTGAAAACTTGCTTGTTCCATCATTATATAGCTTCGACCAACGAATATTATAGACTCTCGAACAAACCCTCATCCGCGCTTTTCCCGGTATCCACCTTAACGCAAAAAAAAAAATTCCTCTTCGCGTAAAACTCCCCAGTCTCATCTTCGCGAGTGGTAGCGCGAAATGGAATCTCCGGTCAGCGGCAGCAGTCTCTCGGTATAAAATTACCGCAGGGAGAAAGAGAGAGAGAGAGAGAGAGAGAGAGAGAGAGAGAGAGAGAGAGAGAGAGATTTAACCGGGCATCCGATTCCAGGGACCGATAGCCGCGCGCGCAAACGTACGATATCGCACAAATCACCGCGAGCTCGCGCGAGCGTCTTTTAACTAAGCATCTCGCGCTCGAGAGAGAGGAGGGAGGGGGAGAGAGGCTTGGATCCAGTTTATACGGTAATTTATTAGACGCGTAAAACTGGTACCAGGGTCGACGTACCCGAGCGGCTTTTCCTCTACTTCTCTTCTTTTCGTCGCGAGGTATTATATAATCCCTCCCAGATATGCGGGGCTGATCGATACGTGCTGCTGACGAGCCATTATCGATATACTTTTTTTTTTCTTCAAGACTTGAGCTTTTCTTTTATAGCTAAAGCTACCTCTCCGGATGAAATAGCTATGAGGAAAAATCGGTCGGGAGAAAGAGAGAGGGACTATATTAATTTATTCGCGCGCGGGAGCCGCGGAATGTACTTACACGCGAGCAATTAATTGCGAGCAGATCTGCATCTTCTGATGCTGCCGTGGGGAGTCATGAATTTTAATGACCTCTGGCCGCCGCGGCCATGTATATTATATATGCCTAAATGATGCCTGAGAGATTCGCAAAAGTGTATTACGTACAGTACACGTCGCTGTATTGATTGACGGACGCTTCTTTTCGTGCATTTTTCACAAAAGCCTCGACCTCTCTCACGAGATTTCTCCGATTGGCGTAATGCATTTTTACGGTGTAAAGTACCCTTGGCCTCTTCATAAAAATTTATGATCGGAGAGAGAGAGAGAGAGAGAGTTCCTTTAAGATCCTCCGAACTCGATGTAGATTCTCCCTCGGATATATCCACCCTTTTAAAATTCTTCTCTCTTCCCTCAAGACGTGTGTGTGTGTGTATATGTGTGTACCAGCAGAGGCAAATTAATCAGTGCCGCGCACAGAGAGTCATATCTGCGAGACGCGATCGGCCGCCAGAAGTGAGTAGGTATATATATTCGCGGTAAACGGGCGTTTTGTAATTACGAGCTTTATTACGGAAAGATTTTATTACGCGGACACGAAAACGCAATAAAACAGAGGGGGTATACCGATCTGTGTATTATTACTACATGTGCGCAGCAGCATAATATTCAGTCTGAGAGATAATTAATGAGACACCCACAAAAGGATCTTGAAGTACAATATGCGGCTTATCGGAATTTTTTGAACCAAATGTGTAACAAAGCGAGAAAGATAAGGATCGCATAAACGCACACGTGAGGCTAATAGTCACTTTATTATCGCCTCGGTAAATCAGTCGCGTCTAATTGTCGGATTACAACACTATTATACATTATACGTATAATAATAAGCTGGATCACGAAAATCCAGCGCATCGCATTTCGCTCTATTATAATAGAGAAAATATATACGCGTGTGGAGAACAGATATATTGTATAGTTGTATATAGCCTATCATATAATGGCGAAGAGCGCATCGACGCGAAATATTAGATACACCTTCTTTATTTCACTGGATATGTGAGTACACAAGTATCTTCGAAGATCTCGTGAGAAGTCCGCACGATTTTAGCGGTGAATCGACTCTTTTCAAATGTGTAGTGTATTCCGCCTATTCGAGCATTCCATTAAATTTATTCTATACCGATCTCTGCATCCCTTTTATCTTGTATATTCGATTCTTATTTTCTGGCTTTATCGAATGATCGCGCGCGCATCTCGTAATGTGAGGATCTTCAATCTTGTTATTATTGTTGAGACGTATGTGTTAGATGATGTAGATCCTCTTGTACTGTACTACAATTTTCTAACAAAGAGAAAAGCGTAATCTATACGCAATAATATAATTGCATCTTAATTCGCGGCCTTAGCTAAGGTCGCCAGCATGATGCATACAGCAGCAGCTACTCAGCATATTGTATATATCATGCTCGTGTAAGTTAGCCCACATATTATACAGATCCATGAACCCGCGTTGGATTTCCAGATCTTGCTGGCAACTCGTGCAACTATAACCAGCTTCGATCGACCGGCTCGAAGCGTTTCGATATCCGATACTCTTATACAGCTTATAGGTAGGCTGCAGTATCAATGGAACGAGTAAAAGAGAGAGAGAAAGACCTTCGAAGCGATCGCTCGGCGAGTAGAGGTCCGAGAAATTATAAGTACTTCATGCACGTGGGATTTTACTATCTCGCAGGATTTTTCTTGTAGCGTCGAGTGTGCATTTTCCACGCTTTAACGATTCTCATACGTGTGTGTGTGGTTTTTTTGCCGGACGTTAAGCGCGCGCGCGCGCCCGATGCATTTAATATGCAAAAAAGATCACGGCGATACTGGATATATGTAATTTATCGGAATTTATAAATTTTTCAGTTTCGACGAGAGTGTACGATATATATTCATATACAGAGAGAGAGAGAGAGAGAGAAGGGCTTAATAATGTTTCAAATAATTATTGTGAGCTGGCGAAGGTTGCGGGAAAAAACGCGTGTGTCGCTGTAAGGAGTGAGGTAAGCGGAGAACGTGTGGTTAACCATTAAAATTACCGAGCAATTTGTCGCCGGGGCGTTGTTTTTTTTCTGAAATGACGAAGGCGCTTTATGATACTTTCGATTGTTGATGACTCGCTGCTTCTTGTGTTTTATGGTATATATAGCTCCAAAATTATCGAATTAGTTCGACTAAATTGATACAAATTTCATCTATACGAGAAAATATCGAAGAAAGTGCTACACGCAGAGAGTGTTTTGAAGACAACAAAAGCCGGCATAACAAGACCGGCAATTTATCAATTTCCGGGTCTGAAAGTCATGTAAAATTACGTTCTCCGCTCCATCATCTCCAATTACCCGAGTATCGCCTCGAGCGAAGAGTAAAGAAAAAAAAATATAAAGGGAACAGACAACAAACCGCAGCTCAAAAATTGCCTCAAAAATTCCACAATTTCCCTCTCGTTCGGTGTGCGCGCATACATACACGCGAACTTTTTCTCTCTCTCCTCACCCTCTTAAAATTCCTCCTCCTTCGGTCCATTTCTCCGTATACAGGAGATCAGAGAGCGCGCGTGGGTTCGAGCGCTCGACACTCCTCTCTCGCTCACGCGCTATAAAGTTTTGCGAGTTCGACGACCCCGCAGAGCTGTAGCGGCAGCGCAGCATCTGTCCGAAGGGGCTCCCTTAGGGAGAGTGCATTGTCCGCGCCGCAGCCGACTCCTCCGTACCTGTCTACTACGTGTGCCTCTCTCTCTCTCTTTCTCTCTGTATGTAGGTATGTGTATATAGGTATACTCTTTCTCTCGTGCCTGCAGTATAGCTATATATGTGTAAGGGACGCGAGAGGAAAGTTCGAGGCCGCGCGGGATATTATGATTTCCGTCCTCCGCTTTTTATAATACACGAGCTTTCGTCGATGACGGCGATACACAGCTGCTCTCGTGCGGATGCGGGACGATTTTTCTTCGTCTTTGTTGTTGTAGGTGCCGCGATTGAATACCTCTCCAGAGGGATGAGGGACGAGAAGAGTTTTGTAAGAGTATATAGGTACACGCGATTGTTGGCTAACACGTATACACGTGGCTTCTTTGTGTTGTACGTATACTAGAGCGTCTTTTCGCACCGGGAGATCCGTTCGATTTTTTTGTGTGTATCGATCGATGGGGCGAGAGATAAGGTGTGTATGTTATGTTGTGTGTTATAGAGAGAAATTTCGAGAGGTGTGCGCTATGCTCAGCCTTGTGGAATTAATTGATCTGAATATAAGTATTACGTCAGGACAATGCGTCTCGAGTTATATAGCGAGGGGAAATATTTTTACAGCTTGGTAATAGATTTCTAATATATAAATCTTGCGTAAGAGGAAAAAGTTTTGTATTATGTATATCAATAATTCCGGTAAAATTTTAACGCGTGAAAACGATATCAGGAAAGTCGTCGTCTCCGCTGCACCGAAAAATCGAGAAAGTCGCGCGCGAGATTGAGATTTCAGAGTTTAATAATCGTAAACAGATGTATCCCTTTGAGCGCTCTTATATGTATACACGTTCTCGTCGTGCCTACATTTATCACGTCAAAAGTTTAATCACATAATGCTCGTTGTTTTCTTCGTACATACAAACAGAGACAGAGAGACAGACACTCGCGCCCCGCCGCCGGAGATTTCACGTTATAATTAAATACGCGACGTTAAAATTCACGATGATTAATGATCGCGCGGCCTTCCAAGGCTGAAAATTATCTCAAAATATCCTCGGCGACTCAGATTCAATATAACTTTTTCTTCATTACAATACTCGTATATGTATATGCATGTAGTGTACATTATCTGACTGACCACTGACGGGATTAATATCGCTTTTCGTTATATATATTTCTCTCGTGTAAGTATTATAACTCCAAGAGTAGAGACGACGAGAGAAACATAATTAAATCTTGACAAATGGACGCGTGTAGCTACACGTGTGTGCTACTACTACCATATAACGCACAAAAACGGCGCGTTTTCACTCGCAACTGAGAGCTGCCTTACGTCACACATATCGTACGAAAAAAACGCGATATAAGCAGGGCAGAGTCAAAAGAGCGCGAGAAATTTTTCTACCATTTAAGCGACTTGCTTTCACTCCTGTACATCAAGCCCGAATTAAGAATATCTTTCTTTCTCTCTCTCTCTCTCGCTGTTCTTCTCTCAAAGCTATATAACACACAGACCGATCTCGGTGATGTCTGCTGTACGTATACAAAAGCGAGATGCTATCTCGCCAGACGCGCCCGATGATGTTGATGAATCGGCGAACGCCCCGAAAAATACCATCGCGCTCTCTATATATGCTGTATAAAAAGGTCACACTACGTTATAAAGCCTCGATATACGTATATAACTACGCGAAGAAGAGTATCGGACGCCGCCGCTATTACACAGGTATAGCGCACGCCGATCACGTCTTCTCGTATGTATATGTATGCAACGGCACGCTTCGATGACAGAGAGATCGGAATCGAGGCTAATCGGATTGGATTATCAGAGAAAGTTCGACTATATAGATTATACATATAGGGCTTGCGAAAGGGACGACGACGACGACGATGTGTATAGTGTCTGCTTCAAGCGCATCGCTTGACAGATTTAAATCTAGCACCCGCACGCCGATCCGCGAAAAAATCGGCCGATTTTTTATTCTTTAGCGCTCGCGAGCGCGAATAATACCTGTCGAGGTTTTCGTAAGAGCGCATTCCTCTGCACTGCTTGTGTGAATATAATGCTTTAGGATCACACGCGGTGTAATCTGTTATTGTCTCGAGAGTCCCGCGACATTTCGAAACGTGTTCGAAATGTGGGGGGACTCTCGACCTTTTCAAATCTAAATTATAATCTTATTATGCCAATGAAAATTTTTATTAAAAAACTGTTGCGAGTTTAATAACCTAAACTTAATCGCGATTTGTGCGTAAGTGTGGACTGCAATACACCGTAAAACAAAGCAGTTTTGGCCCCTCCTTCATTTTTCAAACTCTACGGGTCTGTAGGCAGTGCATATATGCCATCATATAGCGGTATGTCACCTATGCCAAAACTACCTTTTGTTGGGTCTACTGCTTGAATCACTCATGCTATAACTACCTGAGTTTTTTGTTGAGTACAATAGTAAATATGAGTCTGCATTAAGTTTTTTAAAATAAATTGGAATTACTAGACACTCACGAGAACAATCCCTTTCTCCAGAAAACTCGAGTACTTTCTTTATTTAATTTCCCCACTGACAAAGTGAATTCGACTCTCCGCGCTACGCTATAATTCAACTTCAGATTTAATAACCAATTTAATCCTCTCTTATATACCAGAGATTTTTTTTTGTTCCCTCCATTTTCTCTCCATTACAAAAAAAAACCCACACGCACTTTCGTTCGAGAAATTCTCTTTCTCCTCGAGAAATAAAAACACACACGAGCCAAAGTAAACAGCGCATAGAGTACCTAGACTCGCCTTTAATTTCAGGCATCGTCATCATCGATGTCAAAAGAAATCACTTCGCGAGAATGTTAATAATGATCGATTGGCTTTTAATGTCGAAATCGCGAGAAAGAGAGACGTATCGTTGACTTTGAGCAGGTTCGAGAGTGTTTGTTATAAGGAGGAGCAGAACGTGTGTCAGGTCTGTCTTATTCCAGTGCGCGCGTTTCGAGATAATGCGATACACGTTTCACGCATATTAACGGCAGGAGATTGTCCAGCGGTAAACGCCCCCGGCAACAATTGCTTCGAGTGTTTTATTTAACAACGCCGCGCGCAGTGTATCTAATGCTTTATTTTCGAGTTTCATATTGAGCGAAATGAAAAGGGAAAAATTACTCGAAATTAATGTATAGTTTGGCGTGACTTTTACCGGCGTAACGACGGCTTTCAAGATTATTGGCGCTTATACACAGTAATGATTCTTTCACTGCAGGCATTTTAGTAAATGGCATCCAGTCTCTTTCTTCGATTTCCCAACGCTCCGCGCGCGATATTATCCCACTAATGAATTAATCTGGTTTTCTCGACTAGCCGTAAGAATCTAGCCAAATTGCTCGGCATTTTCACAAAAAAATATTTACACTCAATAGCACCTCTTACGACATCATACACGCAATGCAATTACTCCACCCAATGAAGTCAACAATACCCCAGCAACGCATTCCTTCGCACAGAGAGTTACGCAAAGAAGACGTTAAACGTATAATATACCTTGCACACGCAAAAAAATCCACATTACACGCATCGCCGCAAACAAATCGATGAAGAAAAAAGATGCACACACCGCGAAAAACAATATAATCATCCTCGACTGTGAAAATTCATCGGAAGCACGGAAGGATTCGCAATTACATCTCTCCTCGCGCGTTAACGAGCAAGAAGCGCGTGCGCGAATATAATAAGTCCGTTAATACGTTCATTGCACAACACGTGATACAATAAAGAAAGCACATTTTTTTCCTTCTCTCCAACGGCGTACTATATGCTCACGCGATTGCGACGAGACACACTCGAGATTTTCTCAGCGCGATCTTCGCTAATTGTAAGATTGGGGGCAAGCCGAAAGTCCTTGTTGTATACGTTATACTCACCAACGAATTCAGACGCGTGGAAATGGAAAGTGAAGGAGGAAGGTATGCTTCTCTCTTGCGTAATTCGAGAGCATGTTCCAAGCGTGTGTATGGTTATATGGTTGGCTCGTTTGTCGCTCGGTCGGCCACCGTATGTGTGTGTGAAGATTTGAGGGACGACTGCGGAGATAAAATGCGTGGGTGTAGACGTTTTTTTTTTTCGGACGGCGACTTTTATCGCTTCATTCGCTGGATTTACATGCTCGTAAAGCGAGAACGAATGCGAGGATGTGTTGTGCGTATAACTTCATTTATGCTTTCTTTTGTTTGCGAGCGTATATTATACTGCGGAATGATTTAAGACTTATTGCATAGCGAGGATTTAGAATGTCTATGCAGATGCAACTGCGTATTTTCTTTGTTGCTAAATCTATTTCACAAAACGAGCAGGGAATTTTCCAAATAGCGTAAAATTACTCGGATTCCTCGTTGATTGCACTTTTACTACGTATATAGAGACCTTGGACACGCGGCTTCCTATATAGAAGCGGATAGAATTCAATAAACAACTTAATAACATACGAGCTGTTCGCGCGCTGCCGAAGTTCGCGGAGCACAATCGGCTCGTAGGCGCGCGCGTAATTTGAATCGCGCCGCAAAATTCCGGGTGTGGTATACCGGCGCACGCGACCAAGAGGAGGGAAACGTGTGCAGCACAGTGTATGCATATATACTGCATGAATACTATTTTTTCCAAGCTTAATTAATGCGGCGATTGTTGTTTGTTCTTTTGTCCGGAGGCGATTGATTTTTATGTTCGGTTTTCTTTTTAATTAGGACACTGGCACTGACAGATTGAGTAATTTCATTGGCATTGAATGTTGACCCTTCTATTCAAAGACTCTCGTATTAGATACGTATATATTCGTTCAGGGCAAAGGACAAAAACTTTTGATTTTCAGGGTAAAATGATTCTGTGTAAATAAAGCCTCGCCAAAAACCAGTCTCTCTCGACCAATTCCCAAAGCAGCTCACGATCTCTTGGCAAATAATTTCTCAGGCAGCCCATGAAAAGAAAAAAAAATCGAATTCCCCACAGATTAGCACGGCTCGAAACAGGTATATATACCTCAGCACACACAGAAGCCTCCCGTTTTTAGGGACATCATCTCCCTCTCTCCCAGTGGCTGATGCGAACGATCGCCATTATATCCACCTGCAGCAGCAGCAGCAGTCGTGTATCCCGCCGCGCCGATGAATTAGCGCGAAGCCGAAAGAAGCGGGCGACCTTCGATTCTTTCAAGCTTCGCCGCTCTGCTGCGGCTACGTCGGCAGCATCAGCTTAGGATGTCCTTTTTTGTGCTTTTGGCGCTCTTCTTTCGCTTATCTCTCGCGCGTATATATAATGCTATACATACAATCGCGACGACGACGACGACGACGACGACCACACCAGCAGTGCACGTCCTTGAGCCGTCCAATTATCCGAGGAGCTATCTTCATCGGATATAATATATAATGCGCCTTGGCTTTCTTTTCCTTTCGCCGAGTTTTATTTGCCCGCGAGGAGAGAGGAGGATTATATATTTCACTCTCGCTGGTATGCGGTCTTATCTCGCGATGCGATTTCATGAACCTTCAATTAGTATAGCCTATATGTGTATTGTGTCTCGAGAGGATCGATGATGCTTCGTCTTGGGGGCGTAGTACGAACTTTGGCACTTTTTCTCTTGACAAACTGGATCGAGGCAGTCTGTGTGATCATGTTATTAATTCGAATGCAAATCGCGCCGTTTACATGCGGTTCGGTCTTTTTTTCTTTCTTTCTTTTTGAACGTTAATTAAGAATGTATACCGCCATTAGCATGGACGATTAAAAACTTTCCTTGATCAGACACAGCGCCGCCGCGTCCCACATTTCTAACGCCAACCGAAAATATTTTTTACGTCGACGACCTCGCCTCATTTTCATAGCTATTTAATGTATACGCAGGATCGTCGTGTATACGGCGAGTTGAGAAACCGTTTAGTCGAGGAACGGAAGACGCTTGCATTTCCCTACAAATTACTACACGGAGTCCCAACTCTTTCTTCTTCTTCTTCTTCTTCTTCTCGTTTCTCGCGCATAGCTGTAGATCTCGCCGGACACGAAGCGCATGATATTTTACGTCAATTAGAATCGTAATGGCCGGTTATTATTTACGATCATGAATTTGAATTCCCTTTTTCCCGTGTGTATTTATAATATACTCTTAGATCGAAAGCTGCACACATTTTTACCGTATATAATAATAACAACAACAACAACGCTTTGCGGAGAGAAAGGGCACGCCCTGGAAACGGTATGTGAAAAATCGGAACAAACGTCGCGTGGTTAGAAGCGATTTGTTGATTAAAATTCTCGTATACGGCCGGCGATTACCGCTCGTTACGATATCATAATTCCAAAGCAGATTGGTATCTTTGCGGTAATCACGAAGACACATTTTCTAATGTGAAAATGAACGGGCATCGATGTAGGTATAATTGCATATAATGGCTCTATTCTCTGTGTAGTTGAGAAAAATTCATGCTTCTGGGGGAAAATACGATTGCGCAGAGAGAGAAGGGCACGAATGATACTACCTTTTAGCTTGGTTAATCGGCTAATTAAGGAATTTAATAAAATTGAAGAGAATTATTTTGCGTGTATTGATTTTCTTATACGAAATACCGCTTTAATTATCGGCATAGGTATAAATCATAAATTGCATTTATGAAAGGCGTTATGATCGCAATCACGTAAGAAGGAAATAATATAATAGTTCTGAATTTCTTGTTATCCACATAAGCGCGTGTAAAAAAGGCCGAAGAAAGTAATATGAATTACATTTCATAACAATGAACGCACGCACCACATAGCTCTCCTATATAATATTAACAAACCGCACACGCAACTGACCAGCACTAAGAAAATAAAAGTATAAGCCTCAATACAATTTACAACTTCCTCTTTCTTCTCTGTCTATGCACAGGCTGGTTCTCGGTGATATCTGGAAACGGCACATCGGGCGGCGCCAGGGTATACCGACGCGTCGAGACGCTCGTCCGAGCTGGAGTTCCTGCCTTCCTGCTCGCAGCGCCGCTCCGGGCGTACATCCTCACGCACTCGAAAATGGGTAAGTCTCTATGAAATATCTGCTCTCCTGACTTTCTATATACCAGGCTATATGCATCAGGCTGCAGCGCGCGATGATTTATCCCGCGAGCGAGAAACTCCCAAAGCGCATTATTCATCGGATTTTTGCGCGCGCGGGCGAGTGCTGGGCAGCTGCAACAACGCATATCTTTCTCTCTCTCTCTCGGATGTCTGTTATTATACACGCGAGAGTTGCTGTTGTAGAGATGCTGTCACTGCATGTGGCTGCGACTTGCGCTTGCTTCGAAGGGATTATGGTAATTTTTCTAACGGTCTCTCTTGTGAAGCTCGAAGATAGATAGAGAGAGAGAGAGACAATTGAGGATTGTGTCATCGGTCGCGAAAAAGGAAGCGCGACTGATGCTGCTGACGTAATGAATATGCTTGGTCATAAGATTATAAATTGATCGGTTTGAAAAATCGGTTGATTTTCGAAAACGCTGATGTGTTTACGTATTATAGATAGACGCGAAACTTAACGCCGCTAAAAGTGAGCCTTTAAGCGGGATAATCGCGTGACAAGTAACGAGCCGAGGATAAAATCCGTCAGACCGATAGTTACGAGCCGAGAAAAAAATACGAGAGGAAAGTGATTTTAATTATACAGCTATATAACGAGCCGCTGAAAAATCGTTCCCACAGCGCCGTCAAGCTAATACCGATACTATACCGATCGATACCCGAAGACACAATAATGAAAAAAATGAAAAACGAGCATCAGCTTTTTCGCGGAGATTTATTAACCCGAGAAATTTCGGCTCATATATCTACAAACCTATATCTATAGCCACCACACGGCCGATCGGCGTTTATACGGGAGCGGCTTTGCAATCGGTATTGCGTCAATTTCTCTCTCGTGACGAGGCTCGAACGCGCCCATGCAGACACACACACACACACACACCACGGCGCCGCGAAAAAGGCAGTGTAACCCTATTGAGAATGTCAGCCCGCTTTACAGCAAGACCGATAGATACAGCGCAGCACATATAGTTTATATATATACACACTCGCGTGCCTGTGGTCTTGACCCGAATGCCTGATGCAGAGAACCGCTGCAGCGTGAAATTGGCCAGAAATGCGTGCGCCTACGGGGATTCGCGCCTTACGAATTTTATCTGTAGGTACAGCTGAGCTATTCAATATACGCGTGAGAGAGGGAGAGAGAGAGGAGATCGAATCTAATTATGAAAGCTGAACGCGCTCGCGAGGCTTGTTGCAGCTTTCTTTGTGTTTGATGCAGTGTATTATGGAGGTATATAATATACATGCAGCGGACGTTGCCAAAGTCGCGACGCGCGTAAAAGTTTATATATATCTGCGCGATTGCGCAAGTGGCATAGAGGTGTATGGTATGGTATAAGAGATCGAGGATTTATAGGAGCGCGCGCGAGGAATTATTAAGCTATTATTGCGTATGAATCGGCGTCAATCCGTTTATAACTGTGGAGTTGTGTGTTACGTATATGTTGATGTTTTTACGAGTCGATCAATGTATGGATCGAATATAGGTGACTTGTTCCGTTCTTTGCGTGCTCTCGAGTTGAAAGACAATAAAGGGATTTCGAGAGGAGGAAAAAGTACAGATGGGTACCATATAATTATGTGTGTGGCTCGTGTAGCCCGAGGATGATTTTGGGATGAACGACCGGTGATGAGAGTTTGAGTATTGGTAGACTCGTTATCTGCTTTGTAGCTGTCAATGCACAGATTTGCGCTTAACGATTTCTGTGTTTATTTTAAAATGCTGATAGATGATGAGTATAGGATTTGTTAGATGCTATTATAAAATTTAATACAAGTTCAGTTTATAATGGGCTTTTAAATTTAGTAGGTATTTTTCTTTTAAATATTACGGTCTAGTACTTAGTTTTAATTTTGTCTGCATCATCAAGGGCACAAATTTTGTCATGACTTAGTTGTTGATTTTTTTTTGTGGTTTAAATTTAATATATATATATATATATATATATATAT
>UCOJ01000892.1:0-56138 GCA_900474305.1 Cecidostiba fungosa | reverse complement strand
GTTGTATGTTTTCCTTTGCGTGTATAAAATATTGATGGGATTCGATTTAGACGTATTTTTTATCTATGCTATACGTTAGCGGTGTTACAGCAAGTGAAATCTCTCTCTCCCACCGCTTGAACTCTCCAGCTGTCTAGTTTCTGACTAGCGAAGGTAGGCGCATGTGCATTTTTCTATTTCCCTAATTAGTATTAGGCGCGCAGAATGTATACATAGCGGTGTTTCACCTATGCTAAAACTGCCTTTTTGCTGCTTTGGCCGCTCACGCTATAACGGCTTTATTGTATATTACACTTATAATATTCAAACGATATTAGATTTTGTCCCTTGCATTAGCTTCTGTGTCTCGGCTTTATATAGGGCAATGTTTTGATTACTTCCGTAATTTTTATATGTTCAAGTCTGTTTAACGATAAAAAATGTCCATTTCCCTCGAAGCCACGTATTCACGTTGTTCGCTAACTTATTTTATTCTCAGAATCTCGAACTTTGAATTGATCTCAAAAAGTAAATATATCAATATAGAGTCTACTGCTACTGTAGCTAAATAAAAATGAAATGAAAATTCTGCTCCCCCGTCGGGCGAATTATTTTTCGCTACTACAGATAATTCGATTCTGATAAATATAATATGTCATATAACAGAAGAGTGATTACGTATATTTTTAAAACCGATTCATTGATCAACACTTCAGTCGGATACTCCCTTACATCACCTGTTATCTTCTTGCGCTGATTTTTAACACAATGACGACATGTTTAAATAACAATTAAGATAACGTTTCAACTCATTTTCTTCACGATAAAAACCACCGCGATCCTGCCTTTCGTTTAAAAACGTAAAAATAGCCCCTTTCGGAAAATCTCATCAACTTTATGAAAGGTCATAAAGCAGTAACATCTCATGCATATTTTAAAAAAGTTGCGTATCACCGTTTTATCCTCGCATTAAGTTTTCCTCCTTTCCCTCCCAACTTATTCCCGCGCTACAATCTCGCTAATAAAATACAATTTTTGATTAAAAAAAAAGAGAGAGAGAGAAGACGAGACTACCCAACACGAACGGGAAGAAGCAGAAACGCGCGAGAGAAGAAAGAGCGCGAGCGCAAAAGGTAATAAGAAATTTAATTTCGCTGAAATTCCTCAAAAAAAAGGAAGAGATGGCGGATTGTGCAGCAGCCGTGTTTTGCACTCGCAGAGCTCGCGAAATTGTTTTTCGGTGAAACGAAGCATTCTCGAGCCGTATAAGGCCTCTTCCTCCTCTTGCCAGCGAGACTTGCGCGTTACGCTCCTGCCGAACGATCTATTAAAGTTTTACGGCCGCGCGAGCGTTTCAAACAAGAGTTGTTGCACTTGTTACGCGGACCTCCTGCGCATTTGCCTCTCGCTTGCGACAAATGCCGAGAGCTTGTGATGCTAGAAATTAAAGAATGCCGAGAGTGTTTTCGCTAACAGTTGGACGTGCGACTGGGAATTAATGGACTTGGGGATGTATTGACGGTTTGCTGAGATGCTTTTCTGAGTCGAATTGAGTATAAGTAGATTTTTTACTCAGTGTAGAATGAATATTCAAGATTTAGAGGCTCAGTTCAGAAATGAAAGAAGACACTAGGTACTCTTCTAGTTCTAAATAATAATCAATTAAATTCGTCAACCAATGATTCTAAATCTTCATTCCCACTTCATCGCGTTTCCTCCTCCCTATCCATACGCAATTCACCCAAGTTAAAAAAACAAATCGAATACATTTAACACTCGCTCGCCTTTAAGCATTTCCCACACCCACGGCATTATATCACACGTACTGTGTATTTTTCAGCTCGCACAACACAGCAATAGCATCACAGCGAGGCCAGCTGAATTCTGTAATTAACGCGCGCAGCTCGAATCATGGAGATTGAGCTGCTTAAAATATTTCCGAGGCTCGGCTGCGACCACGAGCCTCTGCGCACAAAAGTCCAGTCTCGCCGCGGTCGGAGAGGAAGGGCTGTGCCGAGTGATGAAAAGAGCGAGAAGGAGCGAAGCGCGCGTTGGATTAGGTCCGACTCTGCTCGGGGCTCTCGTAATGAACTTGTGAATATTTAGTGGGGTAATTGCCCACCACCGCCGCCGCTGCCGAGAGAGGGATGAGGGCTACGCCAGAGTAAAGATCGTCTAGGTATTCCTGCTGTGGGAGGATAGTTTCTCTCTCCGCCTGATACTCGAGAATTAGCATGCTGCTTGCTGCTTTTACAGTGTGTGTGTGTGGATGTTGGAAATTTGCGAGAGTTTTGTTATTGTGTGAAGAAGCTTCCGCTGCGATATATGTGCGATTTTTACGTACCGAGGGAAACCACACGCTGATGATTAGATAAGCTCTTTTACGATAAGTAAGTGCATCGATTATAAAATCTAATTATCGAGAGAGAGAGAGTGAGCAATTTTCCTCGAAGCTTTCCCGCATCCGGTGTTGTAAAGTCTAAGTAAATTTTTTTGAATCATCGTCCCATTAGATCTTGCGCGGATCCGCACAGCTGTAGACGATAGACATTTCACAGCGTGTCTCGAATCGAATGTTCGATAATTTGATTTGCGCGTCGCGCGTAGCTGCCGAACATTTCCAGGCTCCTTAAGCACACGAGGAAAAATTGAATTCGCAGCTCGAGAAAAATTACTCGACTGAACGCGTATGCGGAGAAGGAAAGAATCCATTATGTACCTACGTATATAGAAGTCGAGCATTAGACAAATTGAACTCGTTAAAAGTTGACTAGGAAATACGCAATTGAAAGAAGAAGAAAAGCAGCCGTTAGCTCGTTGCAAACTACTTTTTTTTTTAATCGGGCAATGGGAAAAACTACGTAACGCGCGTCTCGTATATACATACGAAGCGGAGATTTATAGCCGACGAGGCATAAAACACTATTAAAAGTTGAATGTTTCATTACAGCCCCGTTAAAATTAAGTAATTTACTCTTTGTTTCTAAGTACGATCGTTATTTCAGAAGCAATAAGCCTCAATCAGACCGCGGGATCTCTCCCGGCGAAGAGAGAAGGAAAAAAAGCTCGTGTATAACGAGACAAAGTGGAGAGAAGGACGAAACTGCAGCAGCACACGGCCGCGACGAATATTAAAAGAGAAAGGGCTGCTGCTGCTGCTGCAGTATACGAAGGGAAAAAGAAAGTTTAAAACGAAGCTCGCGCGGCCAGGCTGAAAGGGAGCGGCGAGTGATTAAAAAGCGATAATGCCTTCCCTATATAAAAATTACCGACCGAGTAATAAATGGGCGGGCACCTGGAGACACGCAACAAAGCTGCACAATCTGCTCTCTCCGCGTGAGCTTGCACAAGAGTCTATATATATGCTCTCCCCTGTGGGCCTCTGCACGCCATCCGAGCGTTTTATAATCGTCACTCTCTTCTTTGCACTGACTTTTTTTTCCCTCTTTCTTGCGCTCTCGCCTCCAATCTACCCCTTTTCTTCCAGTTCTTTTTTCGCTCGTCCGAGGGCGCTGCTGTCTGTGCGTTGCATCTCGTGGAAAAATGTTTGGCTATTAAGTTTACAAAATATCTTCATCGAAGCTATCTCAATAAAATGTAAATAAATTCTCATCGTCGCGAGCATTCGCCTGACACTTCTTTCGGTATTCGAACAGCGTGTGTATACGAGAAAACCGGAATGTTAATGGAATCCATTATGTGTTAAATTGGAAAGCGATTGGTGCTATACTGACGCGGCGCTTATCCGCAGCGCACATTTTTCATTTCGCCGATTTCTTCTTTCGACGTCGCCGCGTCTTATTCGTGTCGCTGTGTTCCCTGCAATTCCGATGGGTAAATACTTCCGTCGCTCTGCTGAGCTGTTATTGCGACAACTGAGGGAACCTATATTATATATACTGTGAGGCTGAATCGTATGAATTGACTTTTCTGTCGTCAATGCGGTGTATTTATACTTGTTATATCAAAATTTGATAAAAAGAGACTGTTATATACGTTTACGCCTATAATTAAAAAAGAAAGAAGAAAAAGATTCAAATCTGTTGACTTATCGCGCGGGAGATTTATCCATCAAGAAGCTGACGCACACGCTAGCCGACTATTCCACAGCTGCATTCAAGGTCCCAGACGAAATGGAGAATTTAAGTGTCGACGTTGCCTGATGAGATCTCGCCTACTCTCTCGTATACTCGGCTGCAGCCGCACGAAAGCGATTCCTCCTCTACTGGCTCCTCGTGCGTCAATCCCTCGGGAATTCGGGTTCGCTTTAAGCCTCTTGGAGCTTCGATTTCCCTCTTTCACCACTGCAGCAGCAGCAGCTCGTCTTCCCTCTCCGACTTTGGAAATTACGGGAAAGAGCCGCAGGGACGACTTGGACTCGTATATCTACTGCAATTTGCGGCTGAGAGAGGCTCGATGCGTTATATATAAATTGAGATCGTCAAGTGGTTTGATAGCTGATTGTGTAATGAGCTAATTACTCTGTTTTTCATACAATAACAAAAGCATTAAAAATCAGACAAACCGTTTTATTTCCAACCTATCCAAGCACTTGTTTGTCCATGTGCAACGAGCGGTACAGCTCTTCGCTCGCGTGCACACGCTATATTCGGTATGTGTGTACGTGGCCGGTCTGACGTGTAATGCACCGATTCGAACTTGACTCACACGTGCGTGTATACATACGTACACACACACACGTTCCATTGGGAGAGTGCGAGAGTCAGTCGGCGCTATAGATTTACGCAGGACGATAATAATTCATGGGCTGTGTGCGTGTGCGTAAACCGGGGATCACCGGATTGACTTATGTACAAAGAGGACTGCAGGCGTGCGTAATGTGCGCGCGAGAGTAGCGAATCACTGAAGCTTTTACGCGTGTGATGCAGCTGCTGCGAGGTTAATAAAATAGCTTGTTTTTAAACTGTTTTATTATATATATTTCAAATCTATCTAACCGTGTCTGTCTTTCCCGGCAAATCCCGAGGATCGAGCGCGTGAATTGAATCAGAGTTGGCAGAGAGATCACAGTAGGGAGAGGTCAGCTTTACACACATCGCACGCCGACCAACAATGCAGTGCCTGTGTATACCTACGTGAGCGCCGTATCCGAACAATCGCGCGCCTCCGCGTGTGTGGACACGCGAGTACAAATATATCCTTGACGATGTCCTTTTGCCGATTGTGTTATAGGGATGTGTTGGCTTGATGTGCCTTGGGATTAGGAGTGGAAATGAAAATTTTAAGTCGTACTGATGAGATAAATATTGAGTGAGTTTCCAGAAACAACAAAAACAAAATCGTATTACATCAGCCTCGATAACAACGTTCACGATCGAACAACAGCAGTCAACGATTAGATTAAACATCGTTAGGTGATATTCGCATCAACAATAATAAAAAACACTCTGAATAAAATAAAAATTCAATACTTTTTATTATTTACACTTAAATCCAAATCTGATACACAACTTCATCACTGACTCTTCTCCTCAGACTTTTCCTCTGACTTCTCGCACCTCTTCTCCGGATCGTAAGCCGGATCGCAGCAAGCAAGTGTTGGCCAATCGCAGACCTTTTCGTTATCATTGAAGTGAAGTCCAGCTGGGCAGGCCATTTCCCAGGCTTTTCCCATATCGCAGGTGAAGTAAGTTGTGCAGTTGTCGGGGTTTGCGATCAGAGTGACGTTCTGACCGTTGATTGCTGGACACTTTGGATCGAAGTCCACGTTGGCGTCGGCTGGTACCGAGAGCTCGGGAACCACTGCTGCGTAGGCGATTGTGGCCAAGCCGAAGATTACCAGGGATGTGATCACTGTGGGTGATTAATTTTTTATTAGTTTATTTGAGTTTGTTTTTGTGCTAAAATTGATATTGTTTTCTGCATTATAATCTTTGTGCGAAGATCAAATTCAGTTTAAGAGCAGTGGAAGAAAGAAGTGATAATTTTTTAAAACTATTCAAAGATAAAGATGAATTAAAAAAAAAATAAAAATCAAACGTTTCCTACCTTTCATGACGAATAGGAGCAACTGCACTCTTAGCGCAAATTGAAAGAAAAAGTACAACTGAACTGGCAACTGATTGTCTTATATAGGTCCAGCTTGGAAAAAAATCAGTCCCCTTCTTTGATACACCTTTCGATGCAAACAGCTGCTGTCTACGCAATTGATAAGTGATTAAGCCGCGTAACGCAATATGCAGGTAGATCAATGTTTGCTCGTAGTGTCCACGATCGAAAATTCACTGACTTTCTGATTGCAGATTACTTATCGCGAACGTATTAACTGATTCACCTGCTGTTCAGTCACTTGCCTTGAGACGCATAGTTTTGTCGCAATTGAGTCATTCGCTTTCGGTTTAAAAGGTAAGAAGTGCCGGTGCATCTGATCGATTTAGAAGCAGACGGACTTAAATGGTAATCATGTTGAAATTCTGCTGTGCGTTTGTTTATTACTAACTTTATTGTGAGAAATTTCACTTCCACCTGGATTCTTAGAATCGATCTGTTTTTTATTCAAATGATTTGGGATGTGAAACTCTGAGCAGAAATATGAATCAATTAGGAAGTGGACTTTTCTTCTTCAAAAAATACGAAAAGTATTATGCATAAATTAAATTAAAATGTAATTTTAAAGAAACACCTTTGTTTTTCTATTCTTACGTTTTTAAATATACGTTATCTATATCAAAGAAACATCGTGAACTTTGTCATTTTATCTCTAGGAGCGAAATTATTGCAGTCATAATACTGATAAGATAAATTCGGTTGCTACAATTGCTGTTAGTAATACTTGAAATTAAATTTCATTATTGAAATATTCTTGTGAGTCATCAGTAGAATTTTAACATAATTATGTTGTATACGGTTTTTGATTATTTATGCAGTGTGTGTATATTAAAGTAGTTATTTATCATAGTATAAGGTACTTATAGTTCTGTAAATTTCTTAGATGGTCAATGTCAACTGTAATCTCATAATCAGTTGTTTTAGTCTGTTATCTTTGACTAAATGGAAAGCTCAACACCGCTGGATAGTTGTCTGTTTCATAGATAGTTACCTAATTATCCAAAAATATTCCCGATAAATTTTAATTTATTTTATTGATGTGACTTTTTCGGAAAGAAAGCATTATGAATTTTCTTTATAATACACATAACTTTCTCATAGAAATATTTGCAGTACTTTCATTCGATCAGAGATACCTGGATAAAGTATTAAAATTTTATCAGTCCCATTTTTATCAGGAAATTCATACATAACACTAACGAAAACCTATTTCTTTCAATTAACTGACGTGTTATACACGCGAAAAAATAGAGAAATGCACTAGATTCAATGGCAAAAGAAGGCTTTTATTATGTACACTTTCAATAAATTATAAAAAAATTGCTAATTAATTCACACACAACGGCAAGTTAAATTATTCAAGCCTCCTCGCATTTTCCCTCTGGGTCGTAGGCCGGATCGCAGCAGGCAGATCCCGGCCAGTCACAGGCCTCGGCCCTGGCGTTCCAGTGCAGACCTTCAGGACAGGGCATTTCCCAAGGATATCCTCCCGAGCATTGGTAGTAGGTCGTGCAGTTGGATGGATTCGGCAACACTACCACTTTTCCAGCGGGAGCTGGAGGACACGTAGGCTTGGCGAAAATTTCGACTTCCATGTACTCGATGTCAGGCAGTACCGAGGCGGCGGCCAAAGCGGCAAAGCCGATGATGGACAGAGCGACGATCACTGGAATTTCATTAATTATTTGATTGGATGTTTTTTTTTAAACTTCTTTCAGTTTTCATCATCGACATTTTAGAAGCGGAATTGTACGTACCTTTCATGATGAATAAATGTGTGAATCTCTGGTTTACACTCGACAATGAAGATCAAGAAACTAATCGATCGACGAGGTGGTACGTGATTTATATAGAGCATAGAAAACGTTATCGATATTCTACTTCATTTCATAAAAAGAGATCGATGAGCTCATATAAATGATATATTATTGATAATGCTAAAAAAGCAACGCCTACTAAGGTGATTACTTATCAAAGATAAAGTTTTACTCATACTTTTTATTAAAAATGACCAGTTTGATTTTGTTATAGGCATATACTAAGCAATTTTTCCCAATATAAAATAATGTGTGGTAAAATGAGATTGAAACAAAACCATGATGATTTTAGAAAAAATAAATTTATTAATTATTAAGAAAGCTTATGGAAAAATGACATTTTTTATATTTGCGTATAGCATGCGGTATCCTCGCAAAGGTATACCAAGTCGTCAGAGCAGAAGCAAGGCCTGCCGCACCAATCCCGTACCTTTTGTCCTCGTCGATTGCATTTACCAGCTTCTCCTAAAAGTATTAGGTTTATATTATTAGGTGTATATAAGCAATTTTGAAACAATAAAATATACTAATTAACTTACTTAGATTATCGCTTTGTTCCAGAGGAGTAGTATTTTCTTCGGGATTTTCTGTAAGAGCGCAAACTACGAAACCTGTGAAACACAAGATCGACACTTAACATTTTACTTATTTGAGGATCCTCCAGTTTATATATTTTCAACTTTTACCGAACATCAAAACGATCAACAAAGCAGAGATTGCTAAAGTTTTCATTTTGGTTTTCTGAGAGCGTTAGTAAGTACAGGCTTCAACTGTAACATTCGAACGTAAATGCGCAGCTTATGAAAAAATGTTAAACGTGGGTTAGGCACGACATTCTGCACACGATACCGAACAAAATATAAAAATTTTTTAGTACTCGTTTTACATGTCCACGCGTATAATAATATCTCGCGTGATTTTAGTTGCACGTGTTCAGATTATCCAACATTTTTTTCATAGTTCAACCTTTTAGACAGTAAAAATAATCCGAAGAAAAGGTCTATCCTTTAGTTTCTAGAAATGAAGCCTTACACAGTCGCAACCAGCATACAACTCATCAAAAAAGCCAACTGCTAAAATTCTGCAACGCAATCAGCTCCTCCCTCACGCACAACACCCCCAGCATCATACATCCAACCACCCTTTTCACCCTGAAAGAAGTGCAGTATACCGGTGGCAGAGCGAGACGAAGCACATCGCATATAAGAGCCGCTGGTGGTTCGGCCTCTGACACTCGGACAATAGCCTCTGTCTAGCCCGGCGCCGCGCCTGCTTATGGCGGGCGCACAATGCGCCCATTGTCGCGGCAGCCCGGCGTACCGCGATGTGTGTCGAAGCTACCGGCACAACGGCGCGTATATACGCCTAACGACCTCTCACCCAACGCGCACTGGCCTATACTGCAAGATCGCTTATGTAGCTTGGAGAATCAACGGCTGAAGGTAGTGTTTTTGATTTTTGGCGAGAGAGAGAGAGAGTGTCTGCTTTATGTGCTGACCTTGCACGCGTGCTAACGTTTTATTGCTTTGAGAAAGAAGTCGTAACTCATCGGACAGCATTATAAACAGATAACCTGATATATCTCACTTTAAAAAGAAATTCGCCGAAAAGCGTCCTTATTGTTAGCGTAATGAAACCGGCTCGGCTAAACTTGCCTTATTCGCGCGCTCGCAAACTTCATCGAGGTAGCATAGTCGTAGCGCCGCATCGTGTTTCCCAAAGTTCCTCACAGACAGCCACCCCGGTCTTCTGCAGAATGACTAAGGAAAAGAGAGAGAGAGAGAGAGAGGAAAAAAAAGAAGAGTGAGAGAGAGAAAGACAATGTGCCTCTTGCACACTCCCCTCGCGCGCAAGAGATCATGCGAATAGGTTGCCTCGGCGGTGGTTATAAAATTGCGGGCAAAGTTTTTCGTAACTAAGACGATGAATATTTTAGCCTCGCCACCTACTACTCGGCGGTGCCGCCGGGAATCCCGTATAATTGGCGGTTAAATTCAAATTCCGAATATTACGAAAAACTTGCGAGGGAGGGAAAGAGCTTTTATGCGTCGCGTGACGGAGCTTGCGAATTCTCTCCAGCCACAGTGGTCATCATTATGCGCGGCCGAAATTATTTTCTTCGGCTTGTACTATTATAGGGAGCTTGGCTTAAAAATTGTTTCCGTCTGCACGCGAAAGAATTCGCGGAGTTTGGGCTGTGTATATGTAGACGACCGAGATTTATGTCGAGCTGTCTGAAGGAATGACGCGGAGTATTGCGATTTTTCCTTTGTATATTACGCCGAGCTGTGGACTGTATAATTAAACAGGGCTTGAAGAGTTTTTTCCTTGAGGTATGACTGCAAAAATACTAACGTACGGATAGATAAATCAATAAAATTAACAATTTCATCCTCACGCTTCAACCCCTTGAACCACGTCCTCCCATCCCGAAAAAAAAGAATCTCTACAAAATCGTATAGTCTCCCCCTCTTATACTCGACTGGAACATTGTTTATATAAATCACCCACTCCGATAAATCATCGGCTCTCGCTCGACTCGCTCCCCATTCAATCGGCAGCGCCAAATTGCAATACACCGTTTTCGCGAGCGCGAACCTCTATATACCCTAGTCGTAGATACTATATACACATATATATCGTCCTGCGGAGGACAGTTCGCGAGGCTCCTTCGCCGGTGTCTGCGAGTGTCACATCTACTCCCTCTCGGAATTCCTATATATGTATATATATAGAGAGAGAGACGGCTGCAAAGGAGAAAAAGAGGGAAATGAGAGAAAGAGATATCGGAGAGAGTAGACGGTTCAATATGGAAAATTGCTGAATACGGGCCGTAAAACGCAGGCGGTGTGCGCGCGGAGTAGCTGCCAATATACCGAGTATGTGTGTGTGTGTGTGTGTGTGTGTGTGGGAGGATAAAGAGGCACCGCGAGAGAAACCCGCGGCTAAATGCCGAATCGCTGCAGCGCGCGGAATTGAGACGTTAATGCTCGTCTTTTCCACAGCGGACTTTTTTCCCAGCCCTTTTGCTCCAAGGGAGCTTTTTCCTGCGAACGATTATGAGATATGTGTGGCTGCTGGGAATGTGCTTATGGGGAATTTTTAATGTCGCGTGTGATTTATTATTTATTTGCTTCTGTTGAGTTGGAGTCCGTGAACAAAAATAAATTAGCGAGTACTCGATAGTATACAATGTATATATAACGTTATCGAAAATAGAATCGACGTGAGTCTCGAGATAACACACTCGTAGTATCGCTTGACAACACCGTGTAATAACTGAAGAATTCCTGTATCGAATCTCTCGTATCAACTGATTTATCGGTAAAAAATCAACCTTCGCATACTTCCACACAAAAATCATCCTAACAACGTGTATACACCAAAAGAAGAGAAACACAATCGAGTCTCCAATACAAACGCACGAGCGATTGTCTCCTCGCTCCCTTTTTCTCTCTCCTCTTTGGGCCAACACAATAGTTGATTATCGCGCTATGACTTGGCAACGCGGGCTTTCCGCGCGTTTAACCCAAGCGACAGGGACTTGCTTTGCATTCTTCGGCGTTTTATTCAGCGACTCGTTACGCTTGCTTATACCCCTCGCCGTTGGCCTATACCGTTAATGGCGAAAAGTTAAAATTCTTATCTTCGATTTTTACTTAAAAATTTTTTCATCATTTCTCATAATACCAAGGAGAGTATGCGTATTATACTAGCAACGCATAACAAAAATATTTTCAAAGCACACGACGTATAGCCGTGCACAGCATTTCCCAGCGCCGGGGCACCCTCGTCGTTTCTGAACCCTTTGGCGCTTATATTGTCGGAATTACAGCGCGCCTCTCTCTCTCTTAGTGCCGTAGGCTACGCTCTGGCTAGTCAAACAAAAGGCCTTAAAATCTCTTCGCCGTGTCCCCCTGGCACTTTTGCGCGCGAGCTCTTCTTTCATCCTCATCAAGTCTTTCCTTCTGCTTATCTTTGAGTTTATTCGACGATCTCGACCCTTTCGTAGACACTGAGCTCGATATTTTTACTCCTGCGCGCTTTGCTGTAGTCTTGAATATTGCAGTATGTTTGACGAATAATATTAGAGGGAAAACTAGAGCTCACTAGGGGGTATACTGTTTGAGGGAAGGGAACACGAGAGCTGGTTGGGTTGTCTGGTTTTTTATGGGTGTATATTGTACTTGTTGTCTTTGAAATGCGGTATTTGCTGGAAAATCATCGGGTTCCTAAATTATTAATAGTTGGGATGTGGAATGGTTTTTTTTGCGACAAAAACGGTGGTACTATTGTGCGAGCATACGACGATGAATTGCGATAATTTCTTTAATTTTCTACCACCTGCTTCTCTTTTTTTTTAAGTCAAAATGTCGTATTGAACCCTTGAAATATAAGTTAAGCGGTTATATGTTAGTTTTATAATACATGTAAGTCAATAATGTTGGTAATACTGAATTTTTCAACATAGTCAGTCACTAGAAGCAGTAGAAGCAACAAGTTGTCGAGTAAGGTCGTTTACGCTCCGGTTGTTTACAGCTACACGTTAGTTAATCCAGGTGTTACACTGATTAAAATGTTTGTTTATCGAACAAATTAGCGGTTTCAAACGTGAAGCCTTAACCAGTTCAAAAATGTGGTTCCACGACTCTTTGAACATTCTAAAATAAGATTAGAAATTAATATTAATTAATAGCGCCTCGAATTCCCTCCTCCACATTCCCCCACTTGCCAATTTCAAAAGCGAAATTCCTCGGAATTCCCTTTTTTAATTCCCGACTCTCGTTACAATTTTTCCGTACTCACTGATCACGGATACAACGCATACCTCGTTCCGCAAAAAGAATCCACAAAGAAGAGCAGCCACTGCTACTGGCCGCAGGATTCGTTACGCTCGCGAGATAAAAAAAAAGAAAAGGGAGCAAAATAGAGGTGCAAAACTCAGGGCTGGCGTGCAGAAGGTGGATAATTCATTTCTGAAGTCCGCTCTGGCATATCTCGGATGATGAGCAGAGGCCGGAAAGAGAGAAAATTCATCGTTCGAAAAAAGGCGGGAAAAAGGAAGAGAATTTGAAAATTTATGGCTGCGTGCGGTTTCCTTCATTTTCGAGCGGAATTCGCGGTAATTTGAAACAATTGTATTTTAATGCTCAATTTTTGTTAATTCGAGAGGATATTTATTTTCTTTTAATGAATGGTTTATAATTCGTTGTATATAAGTCAAGTTACAGTTCGAACTATCCTGTCACTGCGTGACGTTCTAATGAAACGTTTGCGGCGATTTTCAATATAAAATTTGATGTAGAATATTTCTAAACTCAATGGTTCGAACCTACATAATAGCTCTTCGCAGTAGCCAATGAAATTTCAATCAAACCGACAATAATCATTAACGACTAGCTCGACAACTACACCGTCATAAGCATATATACATTCAACATTGAATTATACAACGTGACTTTGATCTCGCTCAATTCAAAGCCTTTTCATATCACGCCAATTTTCCCATCACATTAGAGACGAAATAATGATTTATAGCGTACAACCTTGTATACTTTTCGGCGTAATAAATTGGCCAATCGTCGGAATCTTCTCTCGGTATATACGAGATCCAAAAAACAATGCGACTCGCATTTCACAATAGTCTCTCTCTCGCATTTTGCAATTATATACCAGCGCGTATATAAACTCGCACACAGAGAAAAAAAGTGTCTAAAAATTCCGAATAATCCTTCACACGATTCTTCATTCATTTCGTCGCGCGCGATTCTTTCGCTACTATCCTCATTTCACAGGCTCGCGCTTATATACATGTATAGTAACGTAATAATTCGAGGCGCTTGCGCTTGCGCGAGAAGTAAAGCAAAGTAAGAGCCGGAGGGCTTACGCAACCTCGCGCGCGACGCTATATATATATGTATACATATATATATCGGAGAGTAGACTGCGGCACGCGGTTGCTTCGCTTCCATCGTGTGCGTGTTACGAAAGGAGCATCTCTTTATAACCATATTAATCCATCTCTTTGATGTGCCTTCTGTCGAGTTAAACTTTGTTGATAGAGCAGAAAGCCCTTGCCTGCGAAAGGAGCTGCTGCTGCTGCTTCTGCTTGTGGTAGTGGTGGTACTGCTGCGGAGGAGGAGTATAAAGTATAATGGAGCAAGAAGAATCGAGACTGAGGTGGTGCATAGGTTGCGGCTTGATGAAAAGAAAGGGTTCAGGGATATGGATAGAAATTAGGTTGCGAAGGAAGCAATTTTATAACTACAATTAAATTATTAAGTAGAAACTGTCGAGTGTGGTTAGACGCCTACTTTTCTCTGTCTCTCCTTCCACTCGGTAGTACAAGTTAAAATTAGTCCACAAAGAAGCCTACAAACACCCTCAAAAAAAAAAAACTCGCAGAGTTTACGCCCCGAATGAACACAAACGCCAAGCGACTCACAAGGTGGCTTGGAGTTTTCGTCTGCACTGCATGGAACGCTGCGGTACAAAGGGGCCGCAGGTGGCTTTCTGCGCCGCTTTTGGACGAGGAAGGAAGTCGCCGGAGATGAGAAGTTAGCCGAAAATTACTCGTGCAAAAATGCGTAACTCGATTCTGCGGTAAAATACTTGGTGAGAGAGAGAGCCTTGTCGACGATACGAGACGACGCTTAAGAGATACCAAAGAGCCGAAACTTTGCAGCGGCAGTTGTCTATATTGGCTGAATTATTTACGGCATTCTAGTGGCGCCGTGTATATAGTGCTCGAGTTTTCGAGGGGAATAATCGAATGGGAAATTGAGTAATGAAGAGGAGTACAAGACTTTGAACTTCTTTTCTTTCTTATATTCGACGATGAAATGAAAACTTAAATACAGCAGCCACGTCAGAATTGAGACTCTAATATCGTCTCTAAAATTCGCATAAAAATCCCCGTTACACCCTCCACAACACACACACTTGTAGAAAGCCGCAGATGTGCTTTTCGTTCGCAATATGCCGCGCAGATATTGGCTGACCTAACAGCGCGAATATTCCTATCCCTACGACGTGTATATATATATATAAAGCCGAGTTTTTGATAAAGCGCGTTGGGCGCTCGCGCGGACGTGACGTTTATCGCACGTGCGCCACGTGCCGACGGCGCGATTTTCAAAAAACGTGCCTGCGCCGCTGCCGCACGTCTTTTTCACGTCTACAGCCGTTAGTCCTTGTCCCTAAACGTGGAGGTATGCGGGGGAAGATTTCGGGGTGTGATAACTGAGTCTGCAACGGGCTGTTTCTCTTTTTGCGTCTGAGCATGACGCGCCGGATGTTATTTCTCATGCGCAAGCTTTGTTTGATGCGTTGAATCGTTTACTTATCTGACCTGCATTTAGATATTATTATTATGAATTAAGTAGAGATTAAAAGTGATTAAAAGTTAAATTACTCAATCAATTAAAAAATCATCATCATTCCCCACCAGAAAAAAAACCCTCAGCATTTCACGCCTCATCGCAACTTAAACAAATACCTATTTACCTTTCACATAACTTCCCGGAGCGCGTTTCCGAAGCACACACATCCCCGCACGCGCTAACTATATGACGAAGCGTCGAGTCGTATTAAATTACACGACATTATTATCGTCGTTGAAAGCCGCGGTAATACCGGACACCCCGTGGAACAATGAGCGCGCGAAATCGCAAATCGTCGAATTTGCGCGTCGCGCAACAACGCCCAGGAGAGATAAATGCAGACGCAGTAGTCCGACTGAATTTTCGAGAGTCGCTTGCGTTGTTGTTGTTGTTGTTGTTGCTCTTGTCTAGACGCAGCGCAAGCGAGATATCGCGTTACAGATAGCCCGTAATTTACGGCCGCGTTATTTACAATTATTCCGGGATTATAATTAAATACAGCGGCACGAGCTTTATAATATTTATCGCCGGGGAGTGATGTATAACTCGGGCATTAGCATATGTCTAATGGTAAATCATTCGGAAGAAATGACTTAATAATTTCCAGGCTATAATTAGCGAGATCGGCTTGATTTTTCGAGTACTTAAATACTTATACAATTTATACATTTTATCAGTACTGAAAATAATTAGTGAGATTATGTCAGATCCTTACGCTGAAGCCTGCCCCCCTAAACAAACAAATCATCAACTCGAATTCATAACGTTAACAAAACAAAGCATCTCAAGCAACCCCAAGAATAAGTCACACTTTCTCGCTCACCCTTCCATAGCCATTTAACACTCCGGCGGCTACGGCGACTTTGCTCATCAGGTAAATGAGTACAAATCTCGGCCAAGCTCGTATATATACCTCTGCTCATCTCTCTCCGCAGCTCCAAATGTGAAAGGATGAGGCGCATCGCCAGCAAGACGCTGCATTCCTTATGTGTGTGTGTGTGTGTAGACGGGTGAAGAACGAGCCGGCTCCTTCCACAAACTCGAATTCATCTCGTGTTACTTCCCTAACAAAATGCATTATCTTCCAAGCAACTCCCTGTGGGCGACGACGAGACGCAATCGTGGCTCTGAGAAATCGATGCTTGCTGCGTAATAAGTTTGAATTAGGCAGAGCCTCCTGGGTGTTATAGTTTGAATTTATCTCGCTGCGTCTCTCTGTATACAAAATTGAACCTATCTGAAAAATATATATACCGTATGTAGGTCACGACGCCTTAAAAAAAATCTTCTTTCCACAGTAGCTAAACAACGCGACCCCCTTACCTGTACAGGTGAGAATAGGTCCCGACCACATCGAATGTTATAGAAGCTTTAATACAGGTGAGTCATGACGTCATCAGCACACCTGTAAGACTCAGTCGGGATGGTAGTTCGGGAAATGGGGGCTAATGCCTAGGAAATCTGTGGGTTTCTGTAGTCGGGCTCCAGGAACCCACAGCAGTTCACCACCCGCCCCCCCCTCGCCGAAGAACATTCTACGCATAAAGATACCGCCTCTAACCTTAAGCAGCCTCCTGGAAACAGCAAGGTGCTAGGAGTATGCTGCCCGAAGTATACCGCCCGGAGTATGCCCGATAAATGCCACCTCTGACCTTGAGCGGCTGGAAGTATATGCTACCCGAAGTATACACTTCCCTTCCTGCAGTCGACTCCCGGTGCTTGCCCCCTTCCACAGATGCACACCTGGTTGCAGTTTTCTACCTTATCGACTGAGCCTTACAGGTTTGCTGATGACGTCATGACTCACCTGTATTAATTCGATGTGGGCGGGACCTATTCTCACCTGCACAGGTGTGCTGAGGGTGGGATGATGAGAGGGTCGAGTATCCGCGTTGTTTAGCTACTTTCCACATATACGAAGCGACAGAGCGAAAGAAAACTGCAGCAATTAAAACGAGGCGCTCGCGATAAATGTCACTAATTCAGCGTACTCGGCCAGAGCTCTATATATATAATAATAGTACACAGCTATAAGGGAGAAGCTACACGGCCGTTGCATTCATGAAACATGAAAGGGCGGTACAAGAAAACTGATAAGAGAGGATACGCGCGCGTGAAAAGTATACGGTGACGAGCGCGTCAGGCAGATGCTCGGCTGGTCTTTAGAGCTGCTCTCTGCTCTCTGGAAAGCGTAATAAATAATATCTCACCTCATTCAGCGGTTGCTAGGAGCTGCTCTGCGCGGGAAGGTGAAGGACAGAGAGAGAGAGAGAGAGAACAGCGCCTTATATAGCTGTGCTATAATAGAAGACGGAGAGAGTGAGAGAGAGACAAAGAGAAGAAGAAGGGAAGCTGGTGTGGAGGCGAGGACGAGTAATTAAATGGAATTATTTAGTGTTATGAAAGGACGCCGGCGTCGAGGTAACGCTCTTTTCTCCCTCTACCTATACTGTTTCTGCGCGCAGAGTGACGAAGGATGAGAAAAAGAGAGCGTAATTCAAACGTTAATTCGCGAGTTAGTAACTCTCTTCGCTGGGATTTTCGCGCGGACTGCAATTACGCCGGGTTAATCGTTTTTTAAATTTCTAATTTTTGGCGCTGCTCTCGAGAGCTGAGCGCTATCGGTAATTAGCGAGTTAGTTTGTTGTTTAATGAGCATGACAATGGTTGGGGCTATGAGCTTCTTTTTTTCTTTTCTTCAAAAGTTGTCAGAGTGCGACTCTTCGTAACTTTTCGTGTTTTTCACTCAGGAGTTTTCTGGATTAAACTCTTTAGGCGTCGACGACTTTTTATTACTTTAATTTACTTTGTCTTGATTCAAGAAACAAAGTACACTTTAAATCAAGTAATCTGATGTTGTAGAAAAAAATGAATTACCCTCCGCCATCCGTCAAGCAAAACAACAACAATAACAAGAAGAAGAAGAAGAAGAAAAAAGTCTGAAAGGTCTCAGACGCCAGAAAGCAGAAACTTGTGTCCCAACGTCGTATCCAAATGCAGGGCACGAGCGGCCGTTTTGCGTCTAAAGCAGAGAACCTGGTCGGCATCTCCAAAGGCAGACTGCTCGGATCACAGAAGAGACGTCGAGGGCGCGCAACTCCAAGGAAATTGGGATCCCTCGCAAAGTTCCATACTCGACCGGCTAAACTCGAGCTTAGCAAGCTGCGCCTGGCGATGGCTAACTGGCGCTATTTACATTAATTCCCGATAATCGGACAACAGCTTCGTCGCATGTGTATATATATATGTATACGCGAAACATGTGCAGCTCTCGGAGCGCGAATAATAATAAGGTGCCACCTGAGTTTTCTTCATTTGCATAGAGAGGATGACCCGGAGCTTAATCGAGCTCGAGCATTTTCCTACTCCGTCTCGCGTGCTTAATTCGTTTTTGCACCGGTGCGAGCGAGGAAAATCGAGTTTTCTACGACGAGTCGGCGAGGAACGTAATTGCTCGAATGTGCAGTGCGCTTTTCTCTCTCTCTCTTTCTCTCTCTTATTCGACTTCGACGATTTTACTAATGCACCGGTGCGGGAATTAACTCTAGTAGTTCCGGAGCTATACTACGCGCAAGCTCCTTTTGTTCTTTCCAAGGTAGGGGACGATGCTGTGGGAGCATAAGGGTGAGGTGTTGGAATAGACGATGTTTCAATTGATCCTAGCTTTTTTCTGATTTTTTTCATTCTTTGACTCTTGATGGTGTACAATTTTTTAATTTGTATTAATACAACGATTCAAAACTCCTCACTTTTTTCACATACACACGTACACGCACGTGCGTATCCAGTAGTAGCACTGGCGCAGCGGGGACAATGAGCAAATAACTAGATTCTCTCTCGCGCGGAACAATAATGGCAGCCGGGGAAATTTTTCACGGCCCCGTGGGCAAAATAATTTGGCAACAGATGCGTCGCGTCGCGTTTTCCGAGCCATCCGAGCGAAGAGTAACCGGGGGCGCGACGGCGGCTGGCGAAGGGACTATCTGTATATATGTATATAGAGAGAAGCTGACGGGACGCTATATTGTATACAGGAGACACCACGAGGGAGTTGTACCCGCGACTCTACGCGCTGCTGCTGTGTGTTTTGAGTTTATCGCGAGACCGTGATAATTTCAAGATTTTTTTGTGGTGGAGAGCTTGCAGAAGAGGGCGAGTTTTCGAAGATTTAAAATAGAAATTATCAGTGCGAGTTTAGACGATTACAAAACGCATCGGTAATTTATAACGACGTTCGCTCAAAACAAAGAACACTTTCTAAATAAGAACCAGCACTTAGTCAGTCCGCGTCGTCGTTGTCGTGCGCCCACGAAATTCATTAAAGATCGGGTTGTGCAATTCGATTCTCCACTCTCTCTCTCTCAGTATTAAAGACTCAGTTCAGCGAAGCTAAACGTCCTTCTCTCTCTCTGCTAAATAAAACGCCGTCGTGTTCCGCAAAAAGAAAGAAATCCAATTGGAATTAGAAGAAAACGCGCTCGCGCGCGCGCTGACATCGTGGCGCTGCGGCCGCTCATTTTAGCGAAATTACGCCGGAGGTGGAAAAGAAAAGCGAGACGAAGTGGAAGGAGGAGGAGGAGGCAAAGATAAGGGCGCTACGTGAGCGACTCATTAAGGGATGCAAATTAAGCAGGAGCAGCAGCAGCAGCGACGCCTGGCTCGAAACTTCGAGAGCTGTATCCTAGACCAGCGCACGGCTCAAGCTTCTTCCATCCTAAGCCTCGCGGCGGCTCACAGTCGCATAGTTTGCGCGCGGGCGTGTGCTTTGAAACCTTGTTCGAGTGTCTCACATAATCGGGACTACCTATACCCCACTTGCCCCTCCCCCCCTCTCTCTCTCTCTCTCTCTCTCTCTCTCTCTCTCTCTCTCTCTAGTCGCCTGGGCTTTTGAACTAAGTGAATCCGAGGTGGCAACGTCTGCGCGCGACCCGAGCGAAATTTCGTGGATTAACTTTGCGCTTCGGAATTCGCTTCTATACTCTCTAGACGAGAGAGCGTGAGGCTTTGAAAAGGATACGCGAGCATGAATCGACCGAGAGTTGATGGAGTATTGTTTGTACTTGATTTTACGAAATAATAATTTTTAGTAAGACCACGACTTCGCTTTTCCTCGCAGCATATTTCTCGGACTTTTTGCCGGGTATCGCGAGCTAAAAGCCCTTATAAATCAGAGGAGACGATCGTAGGATGACGGTCGTTTGTAAGGGAAGCTTTCAAGCTCTCCCTTCCCAGCTTTCCACACTCGCGCCAAGTTGACCGGAGCGTATCGCAGTGACCGGCTCGCAAAGAAAGGTTCTTAGGGGACTATGGCGCGACACGAAAACTTCCTCGTCTTAATTAATTGACGTCGACTTTTGCATTTTTTTTTGTTCGCCTTCGTGTTTATCTCGCTCGTCTGTCTGATGCTAATTAAAATCTTAATTAAACGCGCAGTGTATATATTAAGAAAATTAAACATCGAGCGAGAGCTTCAGATTTGAAACAACTGAAAATTGTAGCTCGTCGCCGAGTTAAACAACAATACAAGACCTTCGCTTTTTCGTTAATCTCGAGGCTCCTCGCATAAATATTTGATTACTTTAATTCCGCGGTGACTCGTACCAAGCCCCAGTCTCGCTTCTACCCTCGCTCTTCCTCTCTTCTTACTCTCGAGTGCTTCAGAGCCGCGAGCGTTAATTAACCCGCGAGCGGACCCGCAACGTCAAATAAATTTCGGTTAGAACGTGAGAAGCAACAAATCTGAGTCAGGTGGTGTCAACTGCGGCGAATACGAGCCGACGCTACTGTGCTGCTACTGCTGCTGCGGCGTTGTTCTTCTACTCGGGGGTGTGAGACGCGACGCGCGTTATATAGTCAAGGGCGAAATTCTAGATGGCGCGAGAAGGACAAAGACAGCTGCCGAGCCGGTTGACAATAAAAGGGAGGGAGACTGCTGGGGTGAAAGAGGTTTTTTTTGCGGGTGTGAAATGACTTACTTGCTGTTGTTTTGGTTTTTAGCGATTTATTTTGTCAATCTTATAGCAATGGTATTTTTCAAAGCAACCTGGTGTAATATCCAAGTGAAAAGGATTTAAAAAAAAAAACGTATGAAAAAATGGTTGTTATACTGAAGGAGGAGGAGTGACGATGAAGGGAGCGCCGAGGGGTGCGCAGCCAAGCCCGACTGTCGCATCTCATGCGCGTCCTAATTAGAGAAATTTAAATTCATGACCATTATACAAATTCTGCCGTTTCGCTGCTTTTTCACTTTTTCTACTAGAAGTAGAATATTTAACAAATAATCAAGCTCCTCACTCAAGTTCCCGACTAATCGAATCATCACTCTGGACAATTATCACTGTAAAACACGTGCAGACCCCCAACCGATCTCAAGATGACCCGTCGAACCGAGGGACATCACATAACCCCCCAACCATCGGAGCCACACTCGGAGACTCGCAGAGTGGCCCATGTATAAATTAGGAAGCCAATGCGTGAAATTAGTCCGGACACGGGAGGAGCTTCTCTTGTGCATCGCATATAGGCAGCAGCAGCAGCAGCAGCAGCTCTTCGTCCCCAGGAGAGATTGCCGTCCGCGCACCTAAGTGGTCACTAATGCTGCTTAAGAACCCCAGCGGAACTCAAGGAATCCCCATCAAGCCGCTAGCACGCACATCGACGCCCGCGCATTCCTACCCTGATTAAGGCTATCTCTTCCTCCTCCTCTTCCTTCTCTGCGGAAATGGCGATTTCCTCCACTTGCATTTGCAGATTCGAGCTCGAGGACGACTTAGAGACCCGACGGCGGTTTATCCTGATTGCGATTGCTCGAGTCTGCCTGACTAATCTACTGCTCGAGCAGACGCGACTATGGACGACGTTCAATTGTTCGCTTGTACGTGCCGGCTATTCTCGTGTATGGATCTTAAGCTTTTGGTTATTATTTCAAGATCCTGATGATAGAGAGGAAGTCTTATATTAAATCATTCTTGGTTGACTTATGAGATCGATACCGTCAATCAACAATGACCCATCGATTTTGGCGAGTCTAAACAGAGCAGCGATCTGATCAATTAATGTAAGTAAATTAAAACACTTAATGTAACAGTAAGTATTTCCTTCTTATAGATAAAACATATCTCCCAATGCTTCCCAAAAAAAAAATAATCAAACTGCTAGAATATACATTAGAGAGAGAGAGTGTCGCTTAAGTCAACGTCTCAAGAAGACGCAGAGCCACATACAAAACGAGCGGAAAAAAAGCCACACAGTACCGAACGAGTTCGAGAAAAATCGAGGAAGGAAAGTTGGTAGGGTGCGGAAAAAGCGCGCATACATTAGTCGCAGTGGTGAAAGTACAGAACTCCCCGAGTAACGAGAACGCACGAGTCTTAATTCTTTCTTTGTTATCTCTTTCCGCTAATTCACGGACCGAGGGAAAGAAGAAATTGCAAAGCCGCCGTCGTCGCGGTTTCGCTCGACATTTTTCCTCGCGCCTTTGTCCCGAGAGAGATTAAAGGCTTAAAGTGCTCGAGGATCTTTTTTACGCGGAATTCCTTTCCTCGCCAATTACGTATTATTTATAGTACAGAGTGAATTCCGAAAATTCTACAATTCACCTATATATGAGCTGGGCTGTTTAAATCGCTCGCTTTACATTCGATCGAAAATCCACTCGACGATCCTCGGGGAATACCTATCGGCCTAAATATCGACTGTACAGCCACTTTTCCATTAGTTCGAAAACAAACGAGTAATTAGAGTGGCCGACGACGAGAGCTGCATTGGACGAAAGTTTAATTAAAGTTAATATGTGTGAGCCGAATTCATAAGGACGCGCTAATTGAAAGTATTGATTATCGAGAAAAGTGCAGGCCAAAGCTCTGTGTACACGTTTCCCTTCATTAGGTAATGAACTTATTAAATCGGGCTAGTTGTAAAACCTGTTCTCTCTCTCTCTCCTGCCCTTGGCGTAATTAAGTGCGTTGAAAAGGTTAATTGTCGGCGTAAATAATGCGGAACGCCTGTCGAGAGAGTGAGCTGTTAGGTGAGCGATTGCGTGATTGACTTGCCCCGTGAGGGTATCCGAATGGATATAGAAACTTGTAAGAAAGCAGAGGGTTCCTGAACTTTGAAAGAATCACGTGTTCCGCGATTGTGTAAAAATAATGACTCAATCACTGTCAAAATCCTACATCAACGTCATAATCCCAGAGCCTGGAATTTTTCTCTCGGCACCTCGCGCGACGTTAATTTCCGAATAGCTCACATTAGGGAGAAGAAGCATCCCCTCGACTCAAAGGGTGGGCTCAACCATCAGCAGAAGCCTCGCGAGGGTCTCAACGACGCAGAAGTATATAAAGGGTTCGCAAAGTGACTCGAATTGCCGGCGGGACTCTTTACGAGCGAGAGTATCGCTAATATCGAAGCTTTCTCGCAAGGGGCTACGTTAGGTATATACCTTCTCTTTAAGTACTCGAGGCTCCGACGCTCGACGACGACTCGATGTATATATATACGGCGAGACATTTTTAGTGGCCATCAAAAAGCAGCGCCTCGGCTTAATTATGAGGGAGCGAGTTTTTGGGTGAGAGAGTGAGAGCGTCGGACTAGGAATTTCGAGTCGCGGTTGCTTCAGAGGGTAAATTAAGTCCGTCGGAGGATTTTTCAAGCGTCTGAAATGTCAAAGGGAGAGCGTGCAAGTAGTTTGCCGGAGTTGAGGATTGCTTTTCTTTTTGTGCGGGTTCAACATTTTTACCGGGATTTGTTTTCTAGGAACTGACTTTTATGTATGCGCCTGCTTTGATTTACTAAAATAATAACTGGCTTTGGCAAGAATTTCAATTATAACCAAGATTATACAACACGACGGTCAGAGCTATATGGTTATCTAGTGGCAAAGTGCATTCTCACTTCCTTACTGGCTTGTTTCATTGCTTTCATTTCGATCGTGATCGTCTCGACTGTTTTGTGGATGTAATCTTCGTTGTTATTAATCAATTTTCATAATGTTTACCATTTTTCGTAAGAGCTATTGCGCAACAACTTGTAACACGGTGTCGTCATCGATCTGTAACGACACTTTACCAGCACAACAGATTTTACAATGAAAATTAAAAAGAAGTGAAATAAATCACAAATTCCAGTCCACGAAACACCCGCAGCAAAATGAAAACGTGACGAACGAGTAGAGAGCGCAAAGAGTAAAAAAACCGTCAAGACAGCAAGGCGTCCCACGTAGTTTTGGGGGGACAAACGAAGAAACGAGATTACGGTAAATACCCGCAACGTCTTGCTCTCGTACGTCGAGATTCGCGTCGAGTCCCGCGGGGCCCGAGCTTTCTTTCTCTCTCTTTCTCTCCGTACCGTCATGCATATTTTACCGATTTTCGCAGAATTCCTCGCGGATGCGTCCTCTTCTTGCTACTTTATTCTCTTGTCGCGCCTTTATGTATATTCTTCGCGAGAGCAGAGCGAAGAATATATATACATGTATGTGTCTCTCTTGCGTCGAGCCCGCAAGGCTTTTGAAGCCGAAGTGAAGGCAGATTTCCACAGGGACTTTGCGATTAACCTTACAGACCTGTCGATCGGAGCCCCGGAGACTTTTGCTGCGAGAGTCAGATTTTTCTGTTAAGGTGGGAATTGTTTAGGGATTTAATAACACAAGTGAGTAGTAGATTAATCTAAACACATATACCTTTCGACGACAAATCTTTATCCAATCAAACACCTAAAGAACTCATCCATTGAATGGACACAATCTATACCCGAATAAGCAGCATGACATAATACCGTCATAAATCACATTTTCCAAAACGGATATAAAACGAGAGGCGTATATACAACTCTGAGAGCCATTCAATTACCGTCGTTTCATTATATACCACGCGCCGTATAACGAGAAATTCAAATCCCCGCGCTTAGAAACGGAAAGTCACGAGCGCGCATCATCCGTGTCATTTGGTATATCTCATAAATACGAGCCATAGTGAAAGAGCAGACACCTCCGTTTGAAATTTCCAACGTCGGCGCTGCTTATTACCCTCGCGTGTATGTGCTATTATCTCGTGGGAATTGTCCCGCGCGTGCGTGTGTGTGTGTATATATACATGTCCTTTCTCCGCAATTATCATCGCGTTGCGCGTTTTTCGTTCCACTTTAGCACTCCTGTGTATGTGTGTGTGTGTTTCGTCGAAAAGAGGAGATTTCACTCTTGAGGTCGAACACGACACGCGCGTTGGCGAATCTCTTGCATCTCTCGCGGTTTCTCGTCGCGGTATAAAGCAATCAATCAATGCGAGTATAAGATTCACGTGTTTATAGTATATAGGAGAGGACTTTTACTCGTCGGCAGCGATGAAAGCGTTGCACCTGCGCCGCCGACACTTTTCCTCGTAGCTATACGGGCAATAATCGTCGGCACGAGTATAGGTATATATATATATATAGATGCTTTCTATAATGTGTAGTTCGTGCGACGATTAGAGCGTACCAACACGGGTTTATCAGGATTAGTTATTGGGAATCCGGTGTATTTGGACTACCGCTCTGGCCTCTGGCTTTAATTGACCAAGAGGTGTAGGAGAAAACTCGACCTAACGAGGGCTAATATTTCACGATGCTCCGGAATGTCGGAGTGTTTATAATAAAGTCGACTCTCGATTTACTCGCCATTTAAAGCATTTCACTCTACTTTTCTCTGATACAAGAAATCCATCGAGATAAAGCCGCGAGTAAACACTAAAATCTTGCGCAAACGTCTAATTTACACCCGCTACATAATACATATCTCTAAATGCGATTGCGGCCTGCGACACAGCGATAAAACGCGACGCGTAAAAATTTTCATTTCAATTCGCGTCAAAAAGAGGCGGCTATAAAAAAAGGAGCCGCCTCGAATGAGAAGGAAATCGCCGGGACACTCGAAGAAGAAGACGCGGCGACGTTTAACGGCGTAAACGACCTTACGCGGTAGACTTGACCCAGAGTAACCGGCCCGGAATGGAGGACGTAATTTCCCCTCCGGCCGCTTTTGCAGACTCTCTCTCGTCGCGAAGTCTGCCGCGTTGTATATAGCTTCGGGGCATATAGGAGAGCGCAAGCCTGAACGTATGCTTCCTTCGTGTGCACAGCTGTACACGGTGACAAGTACACGGGCTTTTCCGTTTGCTGGAATTTGGTCTTGCTGCTTTCGAGTGTTTACTTATTGAAAACTTTGATTATTTTAAAACGACTAGATTTATTTCAATATCCAAATTTCTAATCTAACTCATTATAGTGTAAAGAATTAATTCCACAGTTTAGTTTTTGAAGAATTGAAAAAGAAAAATGTTATTGGAGCGCAAAAGTGACAATTAGGTGAATATTGACTGGACCTCCATCGGACACAAGGACCTACTCTCTGTGGCGTTCAGACGCCAGGTGGCGCATTAGCCCTTTCTCATTTCCCTCATCAGAATCTTCGCGCAGAATGTATTATATATCAGTGTGCCACCTATTCTAAAACAGCCTTGATGGACCTGCTGCTTGGTCCGCTCATACTATAACTGCTATGTAACTGCCTCTAGTTATGTAACAGGAATGTGATATCAATTTTTGCTTCTGTGATACAAGAATTAGTTGTGCCAGGCCCATATACACCTGAATTTTTTCAAAACAATTTCCCCCGCACCACTTAGCCATTCCATCCCCGAGAGCGATTCCCCCAAGCATATCAGGCATTTTAAATATTTGTCCGCGCGCAATTCGACGTGAAATAGCCCATATGTATAGAGTATACGTATATACCTATACATCAGCTACCTCGCGCACCTACTCAGTCGCCGTCTGCCCGCGGGCATATCGCCTCTCCTGAGATCACTATGAATGTCGGAGTAGCGCCGCTGCTGCAGTTGGCTGCGGGCTCAATATGGAAATAAAGTGCTTCCGAGTTTCGCAGTGGAAAATATATACGTATACGTATATATCAGCTCCACAGCCTATTTGACTTACCTCCTCCTCCGGCATCTTCCTCGTCTCGCGGATTTTTTTGGAAATGTCGCGAAAGTGATATAGCTGATGCGCAGCCGCGGTGAGTGGCTTATGTGGAGTACATAAGAGTGAGAGAGAAGTACCTCGAGGGTATATAGAAGCGATTGTTAACCTTTCGCGCATTAACATATTTATCGAGTGCAGCAGGAGAAAGAGCGATGCAATTTTCGGAGAATGATTGACCCGGTTTTTCGATCGAGACCATACCGAGCAATTAATTTGTTTCGCTGAATTCTCGCTAAACGTGTGCTTAATGTAACGACGGTTTAACGTATCGACGATTATTATCAATTATCGCACTTTGCAAGACATTCGCGCTTTTATAAGAGTTACTTCCTTCTTACGGCGTTAAAAGACCAGGTAATAATCTGTACTTTTAAGTCTGGTTACGTGAATTAGTATCTCTCTCCCGGCGATTACAAGAAAAGTCTCGCGCCGAAACTTTTACGCGAGAGAGCTAAATTGCACTTTACGAGCAAAAATATAAGAGCCAGGAATTCTCCATCGAAACACAATGTAGGTATTAATGAGATCGGATGTGAGACATAATCGTAAAGCGACTATTACATCATGTGCGCCGAATAAAACAGCCGCGGCAAAATAGCTGCAGAAAGTGCATAGTGCGTTAACTTCCGGTCATAGTTGCCGCGAATCGCCCAGAGAGCTGAGATAGCGTTTCATTTACATAACCGTAACCCTACTTAGGAGGCGGATACCCGATTCTCTCGTACGTTTTCGTTTCTCTCGCACCTATGCAGTACTGACCCAATGGTTATACTGTACTGTTATACTTCTACTTGACTTTTCGCTTTGGCTCTTTTATATACGAATATTTGCAACATAGATATGATGGTATCTTTTTAAAATTTTCAAATTTTAAAAATGCTTTGAAATTATAGATTATCTTTATATTTAAGAATATTAAATTCTATGCAATGTCGTGAGTCACAACGTATAAATATCTTACAAAACGACTGTCCTACATTTATTAAGTACGGCTTTGAGTAAGATTATGGTGATGTTGTAAAGGTGAGAAAATGAAAAGCAACAGATATTTTTATTTACAAGATATGCATATATTTACACGCGTCGTGCACAATGTGTACACGAAAATACATATAGCGCATAAACGCGTCATTTTTATATCCAGCGAGAGATTTCGATCGATCGCTCGTTGGATATAACGTCGATATTCACCAGATACATCTGGCTTTATAATATAAAATAATAAATTAATTAATAATAGTACAAAAAATTAGACGCATCCACACAAGAACTCTTTTATGGCTTGGCAGCGATGAAGCTGCACATTTATAGTGATGTCGAGCGATTCTTCTACAATGACGGTAAACACTTCGGATAATGCATCGATTACACATAAGGTGCAATACGAACTTCTACGATAAGCTAGACAAAAATAAACTTTATAAGCAAACATCATTGTTCGATCACTTTGTAGAAATCGTTGGTATTACACGTGATATGTAAAGCACGCTGAGATTCTCTCGCGGTAAATCAACCTGTAATCTTGACTTTGTATCGGTCTTAAGATATAGCATTACAAACGCAACGACTGAACCCCAGGCCTCATTCATACGTTACAAAAACGGACAGTCGCACTCCATTCAGGCATCGTGATCGTGAATTTTTTTTCTGCGCTATCATCTATATATTGCCGTAAAAGTAAACGAGTATAAAAAAAAGGTAAAATATACACTCACACGCTCGCAGGCAAAAACATACACACGTGACTCCCGCGAGAAGCACTTTAACCCAATGACCTTAATGAGTATAAATTATTTAGTCATAATGAAACTCGAGGAAGTGAATAACACAAACTCGTTTTCCTCGTCTTTAGCGTGTGTGTCTTCCGTGCTTTTGGGACGAAAATTCATTTGCGTCCAGTCGTAACTTTTCAAAATAAACTCTCCGTGTGTGTTTGCAAATACTCGTATGTGTGGGTAGCATTTTCCTTTAGCCATGGTATTCGTGTCAAGATCGCGACACGATTTCGCCGAGAAGCGACCCGAGAGGTCAGCAGCTACTTTCGTCGAGTCAGTGCCTCTGGCCGAGAAAGGGTCTTCTTCTCTCTCCGCCTCCTTTTCCACCTCCGCTGCTGCTGCTGCTCTCGACGATCTTGAGACTCCTTAATATTTACGGTAGGATCGTGAGAGTGAAAAGCAGTTCCTGCTTAAGAAGATCCTTCTTACTTTCTCCTCGAGGCTGGCTCGATTGTTTTATCAAAGAAAAAGCACTAACAAATTGGACTCCATACGTTTGCATTCGACTAATAACATCGATATCTCGCTTTCCAATTAATTGAACGATGCATGGAACGGCTTTTTTTAATTACACGCTGAGTACTATATAGCTACAAGCTGTACAAAACATTCTATTCTGAATGGCACTTTCACTGAAAATTTCGTCGAACTGTCTTGTGTTATTGTTATAATAAATACTTTCTTTTCAGAATATTGATTTTACTCCGTTTGTTTATGACGATTTGGTTTTCTCTACGTTGTCTTTCTCGTTCGACGTGGTCTCAGGCTGCTTTTCGCTTTTTGATGTTGATCTCGCTTCTTTATTCGTACCGTCGTAGCTTTGATTGAAGAATAATGCTATTTTGCTGTCTTCGGATGCATAAGGCTCCTGGTCTTGACTGTCTTCGGCGGGACTCGTGTCACCCCTCAATTGTTTGGGTTGTTCCTGGTTGTCAGACGAACTCTTGAGATTGCTGACGATCGATGAGCTTGCAGCATGGTTCAAGTCTCCTCCATACAGCTGTTCCAAACCTTGGGATTGCGGCAGACCTTGAAGCATGATTTGTCCACCACCGGGTTGTTGTTCGATAGCTGCCAGGATGTTCTGCAATAGTCCATTTGACAGAACTTGATCGTGCCTGATGTTTCCATCGGAACCTTCGGTACCGTATCCACCGTCAGCTGGTTGAATTTGGAGCGAGTAAGTTCCTTGGGATCCTTGGATTTGGAAACCATCACCGTCAGCTGTCAAAGTTTGAGCTAAAGCCAGAGCTTGGCCTCCCTCGTCAGATTTGATGAACTGGGTAGCATCGACTTCCGCTGATGGAACGATGTTCTTAGCTTCGGTACCGTAACCCTGCGCCGTCAAAGCTGCTGTCAACTGTTCAGCGGAAAGACCTTCCGAACCATGAAGAGACGAACCTCCGGACAGCGAATTCTGACTATGGCTGGACGAATCCGAGAATTCGTTGGAAGTTGACTGTGCATGAGTTTGCACGTTAGTCACGGCAGCGGCACCAGACTGGTCGGGTGCTCCGTAGGTGTCACCTATCGGATTGCCATAGCTGTCTTTCAAGTCGTTTTGATCATGATTTTGATTCTGTAATTCCAACTCATTTACGTTTGGTGCAGCATACGAAGAACTTAATGAGTTGGTCAGTGCATTCAATAGTGGCGTTCCGTACTGAGTATTCAAACCTCCTGATCCACCTCCTACATTGACGCTCGCGAAGTTCTGATGGTTCGAGGTGTCGAAATTCAACGATTGTGAGCCACCGAAGTTGTATCCGAAGCTACCTCCATTGTTTTGACAATCGTGTCCAGGCACACTGATGGCTGGTGCTCCGTAAGTAGGAGCAATAGATGGCTCAATGCCATTGTATAAATTGCCGCCACCACCTAATGACGAGGGTGGTCCGAAGTTGGGTGCGCCATACGTCAAGGATGGAGCTGGCGTGTTGAAATCGTTGAACGAAAGTGGTGTTCCGTAATTTACGTTGGGTGCTGCTACAGGTGAGTGAGAGTTGAATGAATTAGCTTTAGCAAAGGAGTTGCTCGAAGCGAAGGAGTTCGACGAGCTGTGGAATGATACTGGGTTTTGGAGACTTGGAAGTTGTTGATCATGGACAGATGGAACTCCATAAGTCTTATGTGGCTTGATTGCTGGACCTGGGTATCTGTTTATGCTAGTCAACAAACCAGCTGGTACCGAATCTCTGAATTTCATCGGAGGTCTTCGTGGGGGAATGAAACCGCCCGGAGGAGGTGGTGGCCTGTATCCTCCGCGATTCCTGTTGCGGTAATGGCCATTATTTTTATGGAATCCTCCACTGAATTGATTGGATGAAGAGAAGCCGCGGTGCCCATGAGAGGAAAATGATGGTCCTGACGAGAAAGATGGAAAACCTGAATCGTAACCTCCCGAGGGTGGACCGTAATTATTAGATGGAGCTGGCAGTTGCTGGGCCGACAGGTCATCTCCGCCAGAATGAGATCCACCGTGAGATGGAGGTCCATACGAGTCACTTATTTGCCCGCCTGTCAATGCACCTGGATTCGGCAGTAATTCAAAGCCGACTGTTTTCACAATAGACAGCGAGTTCGCGTCTGAAACTCCATGTTGTATGTTGTTTGATGAAGAGCTATCGATGGGAAGTTGAAGATTATGCAACGGCTCCGACTGAGGCAGAGTCGGAGGTAGTAATCCATTGCTTTCGTGAGATGAAGTCGACTGCGATACTATTGATTTCAAGTTGTGGTCGTCTGGGTTGCTGAGTGGAGCTCCATAAGAATCGCTTGGAACATTAGGATCTGTAGGATGAGTAAGAAGTCCATGATCCGAACCACTTCCTGAGCTTGGTCCGTGATTTCCCAGAGGAGGGCCATACTGGTCGGATGGTGGTCCAAAATCATTTGAAGGAGGAGGAGGTGGAGGTCCAAAATCATTGGAGGAAGATGGAGGTCCAAAATCATTGGAGGAAGATGGAGGACCATAATCGTTAGAGGGAGGAGGAGCACCATAGTCATTCGAGGGAGGAGACCGGTAGTCGTTTGAGGGAGGAGCACCATAGTCGTTTGACGGAGGGGCACCATAGTCGTTTGACGGAGGAGCACCATAGTCATTTGATGGAGGAGGAGGTGGTGGACCATAGTTATCTTGAGGGGCTTGTTGATTTGGTGCACTCACATGACCAGCAATTGGCTGCCAGCCGTCGTATTTTATATCAGGAGGAGTCGGGGGAGCTGGTACGCCTGGTGGCGGTCGTGGTGGCGGCCCGTAAAGGTCATTGGAAGCCGGTGGCCCGTATTGTTGCTGAGGACCTGAAAGCGGTGGTGGTGGACCGTAATCATCCTGGGGCTTGGAGATAAATGGCGCCGATGGTGTCTTCGTTGGTGGACCGTAAGCTTCCACTGACAGTGGGATCGGTGGTCCATGGCCTGGAGGAGATCCACCGAATCCACCAGATGGAGGTCCATATTGGGAAGACGGAGGGCCACTGAACTTTGGAGGAGGACCGTATTCTGGCTTCGGTGGTCTGAATGATGGGCCAGATGGTGGGCCATACTGTGGTTTAGGTGGCCCATATTGTGGCTTGGGTGGGCCATACTGAGGTTTCGGTGGCCCATATTGAGGTTTAGGTGGACCATATTGAGGTTTTGGCGGGCCATAGTTAGACTTTGGCGGAGGCGGCCTGAAGTTTGTCTTGGGTGGTCCGTACTGAGGTTTTGGTTTTCCCAAAAACGGAGGTGGTGCATTAAATGCCGGTGGTTGTTCTGGTGGTGGTGGTTCATAAATTTTTGGCGGACTCCGATCTCCAGTTAATTCAGGTGGTCCGTACACCGGGGCTGGTCCTCTGTACTTGGAACTTGGTGGTGGACCATAATCATCAGCTGGTGGCCCGTAAGAATTGCTAAGTCTATCTTCCGCTGCTACAGAGTCATTCTTTTCGTCTTCTTGTGCCGGCGTAGACTGCGAGCTGGCTTTGTTTATCACTGCGGTGGCTTGACGACCCACTAGTAAAACGCAGAATAGCGCGACCATCACCTGAAACAAAAGGAAAAATGGTCTATATTAGAACAGAGGGTATTTACAGTGCATGCAGTACATTCTTATTTTTCAAACAATCGTCTAGGAATTCGCAAAGTTAAAATAGTGCCCAGCAAAAAAATCACGTTGGGCAATCGCTTTGAATCTGATAAACACATAAAAATAAAGGTAGAAGTTATTCGAGTTGCTAAAGCGTGGTAGAATTTCACACTCTTTTGTTTCGATCGTCAACATTGTTCTCGTCTCTTCCAGTGCATTCCGTTATTGTCTCGAGAATCCCGCGATATTTCGGAACGTTCCAAAACAAATAACAGAAAAATAGTATTGGACCTATTATAATCAACATTTTCTATTTTTACTAAAAAATAAACAGTTTTGGACTGGCCTATGTATATATATCGCCTATGCTAAAACTGCCTTTTGTTGGGCTTGCTTGGGCCGCTCATGCTATAACTACCCGATTTGCTTATTTCTTCCTTCAGTTTAAATGCTATGCGTAACTTTACCCACCTCTCGGAATGTTTTATTACAAAACATAAATATTTCCACAGTTAACTTTGAGAAAGATTTATGTAACCTAAACTTTAAACATACGTTGATATATCGGCCAAATAGTATACTTAAAAAGTAATATATATATACGAATAGATCGCTGAAAAAAATCCTTTTAAAAAGCGATAAACCGGAGCAACACGACAAGAAGCAAATATAAATTTCAAGTATAATAAGCTTGCTAGTTAGTAGAACGGTATAAATACGACGCGTTTCGCTTCTCGATTATAGCTCGTGCGAATTTATCGGAGGCCGTGAGAAATTATGTCGAGCGTGCGTACCGGCATATTTGGACATGCGGCAAAGATGGAACGGGAACGTCTGCGAGCTGGCTAAGAAAATTATGTAAAGTTGCATAGCTGGTATAATGCGCACCCCGTGTTGCGTTATCCGCGAGACGCACTCGTGATCGTGGCGCAACGCCACAGCTGGCTAATAAAAATTTGAGTCTAACGGATAGCAGCTGCTGTTACTTACTTACTTTCCAAATGATTTCGCTTTCGTTAACGGGAAAAACTTGATTTCTGCGATTTTTCTTATAAAAAAAAGAACACAATCGACGACTGAAATTTTTTCATTCACAAAATACCGTTTGATTTCAAAACAAAGCAACGCGTAATTGCAAACACATATACATAAGCCTTTGACTTTCGAGTATAAGGAACGAGACTGAATGGTAATGGCCTGAGTGAAAGATCTATCTGTCTCGAAGCTCGCATGGCCTGCTGATGTATGTAATTCATGAAAGTCAAATAGAAGAAACTCGACACGCTGCGAGTCTGAGTGGTAATACGCGAAAAGTGCCGGCTTGTCAACGCAGAAAAGAGGGAGGCCTCTCGACGACTGTTGTAGGAAGTAGTACGATGGCCGCGATGCAAGCCTAACATAATAAGCCCGTGGAGGTATACTTTCTCCCGGTGCGTCTGAAATGAGAAATGTCGAGGTGATTGTGATGTGTGCGAATGAATGCAGACTTCGATCTGGTGTCGCGTGCGGATCTCGCAATAAAAATAAACGCTCGTTCTTGATGTTGGGATTCTTCGCTTTTCTTCGTCTTCTTGTTCGCGCTCTTTTTGAAATTCATGATGCGCTGCGCTGCGTTGTTGGGTGAAATCAATTTTAATTTAATGGGAAAATTATGATAATGTCTCCGTGCGTTACATTGATTGATTTGATACGTTCGATCGAAGATGATCCGCAATTTTCTTACGCTGAAATTGCGGTTTTGAGATTGGCTGATGATTGAAAGTAAATTCAAGTTCGAATTAGTACAACGTTATTAAGCTTAGATTGAATTTGTTTCCAAGCATCTTGAAACAAGCGTATAGAGTTTCAAGTTCATAGGAAAGAGAAAAACACATACAGGTATAGTTCTATAGGAAAACAATAAAATGTACGTCTCATTGAGTTAATAATAACTCGATGATCTCTGCAAGTCAGCTCTAATGTAATATATCCGAAAGGTGCACATCATGAATCTCATTTATCCTACGTCCATAGTGTAACGATTTATAATTTCGGGCGGTTTGCCACCTCTGAGCGGCTCATCACAATCAATGAAAGTTTCCGAGCAGACTTCGTTAGGGCTAACGATTTTCTTGACTCGCGATTTATATGGCTCATCAATCACAACCCAAATGATGTCACTTCCCCCTCTGATGTTTTGATAGATAGAAACCGATGACTTTTTTTTCTAACGTTAAAGCAACTGATTACATCTGAAATGTACTCATGATGACCATCAAGCTCTATTATTGACGTATCATTTAAAGTGAAAGTCCATAACGATTGTTCTCGTCAAAAGCGCTTTTTTTCTATCGTAACAAAGAATGTAAACGATAATGAAAGTGTATAGATGCATCTCAGTTCTGTTCTGGATGAACATTGTACTTTCACGCTGTGCGCGATAGCAAAACTTTTATCTATCTGTATACATGTCTCAAATGAAAATATAGGTTCTATAACTACACTACTATAAGGTTAAAAAATTGCTACACCAGAGATCGAATTATAGGCCGTATGAGACATTAAGCACATTGACTAGTTCATAAAAATAATGGAAAACCGTGAAGAACAATCTATACGAGCTACATACTCCAAGTATAGTCCATAAATCATCAGCCTCAGCAGAGAACAAGGCCTGACGCAAAAAGGCCATAATTAGACAGGCGTACTTAACGCAAAATTACAGAAAAAAAATCGAGCGCCGTTCTCCAAAGAATCCACATAATAATCCACATCCGGTTTGGATTCTGCGAAAGTATCAGTCGAGACGACGGGTAGGCGTCGAGGTTTTACGAACACATCACCGGCACGGCAAACTAAGGGATATATAATACGTAGAGCTGCAGCATTACGAAACATTATTCCACAATGCCTTTACGACCGTGGCAATATAATATTGCCCAATCGAGACGATTATATTGCCGCTGGTGCAAGAGGCGCTCACGTATGTGTCAGTATCTTCAAGTTCGCGAAATGCACGTGAATCTTCGGACTAACGAGACGTATCCTTTAGCTGCAGAGGCTCTAGTTCACCGTTACTGAGGTAGAAATAACTTTTCGATTCTCGTTAGAGTATTTAGATGGCGAGGAAAGCGATCGATTTTTATACTTTCTATATACAACAATTTTGAACCTATTATTCGAGATTTAGTAACTTTATCCGAAACTGACGACCTATTCCCACATGGTATTTTTTTTTTTTTTTTTGTGAAATTTATTCTATATAATTATAAATCTGTTATTATAATTGCACGCGCATACAATATCTGCGTAGGAAGTAAAACTTTCATTTGCATGACTGACTCGATCAATGGTATTAAAAGCCATTCTCCTGCCTGACATTATAATATGTCTTGGGTCTCTGAAATTCGTGTTAATTAAAACTGAATTGACGCATGAATGCTAATTAAGCATATTATAATGTCTTGTAGAAAAAAAAGGAAAATTTGCCTAATTCGTAAATTCGTAGCGCCATTTACACAATCGGAAATGAAGAGAATTTATAACTTGAAAATCGTTATTGCGCAGTGCGCGATATGCTTTTTGATTTCTGTTTTAAAATGAAAATGTGATAAGTTATTGCGATTTCACGTGTGCGCACGAGAGTTATACAAGTTTTATTTTAACTGTACTCTGCAATTATAATTTTGGAATAAAACTGCTAAAAATAATTATGATTATTACCGTTATACCGCGAGTGTATACGTTCTACATCATCCGTATATCTTGACGTTTATGGATATAAAATATTTACAACGATTGTAAACAGTGCGAAATGAATTAATAACGTCAATAATTCAATTAAAAATAATAATACCTCACTACCAATTACACGTCAATTTCAGGTGTCAAAAGCTCGTTAAGTCTGTCAAAATCTCCCGCCTGAAAAAATTTAGCGCACACGAATTACCCAAAATCGCGAGACAATAATAAACCCGCGCGCTCACAATCAAAATATTTGGTAAACCACGCAGCCACTTAGGGTGTGTCAATCGCATAACAAATAACTATGTTCCTACAAACGGCTCTGAAAACAAGCCGCCTCCAATCTTTCGAAATCGTAAAAAAAGGAGCTTGGCGTGAAACAAGCGATTCTTTCAATTTTTACGAGTCGCACACGCAGTGGCGCACGATTCCCGGCGTTCGTGCAATTACCGAAGAGAAAGAGAAATCTTGAAAAAAACAACAACAGCAGCAGTAGCAGCAGCGAGAAAAGTCGAAAACGAAGCCATAGCGATGAGGGTCGGAGATTGTCGAGTTCGCGTGTCGACCCGATATTATTGCCGCTTCCTCGTCTCTATATATACGCTTGGAGCTATATGCACGCGTGGGTGACGTCGTGTGTGCATAGAGGAGGACGATAGTTAGTCTGTATACAGAGCTATAGGTTATAGAGAGCGACGATACGTCGTCTCTCCAGACTCGAGGATGTGAAGCGTTGGGATGTACAGTCAGAAGTGGAAGCGATCAGTTGGAGGAAGTGGTTTTGAAATTGAGAATAATCATGCTAATAGTTGCGGTAGCTCGTGTATGTGTGTGTGTGTGTGTGTTTCGTGAGATCTGTGTTAGATTGTCAGTGTAAATGCGAATAATAAAATGTAGACTGTTTTAAAAGCGTCATGAGCTTTTGCAGCCGATATAAAGTTATTTGCATAAAATCTAGATCCCGCTAGAATTTCTCGCGCGATTGTGAATCATGGGTATGTTGCGCCGAGTAATAGAATCCATTTGGAAAAAGCTGGAGAAAGCTGTTTCCTCCGCATTATTGTTACAATTTACGTATTCATCGACATCGCCGCTCATTGTATGCTTAAATCGGCAAAGATATCCTTTCTGACTCATTATATACAGCCGATATTAATATTCAATTTCTTTTTCCATACAGGCCGTTAATCGATTCAGCAATATTTACACTTTACAAACACTAATTTCTCCATCCACCACGACGGCGATACAACAAAGGCATGCACCCCTACAACGAACACTCTTACCACAAGCTGTACAGCAAGCAATGCATCCTTAACCGAGCGTCGCGCGCGACTGGGTCAAATGGTCGGGTCTCATGCATAGTCATACCCTAATCACGCACGTCGGCATATAATTCGCCTGCGGCGCTATATATACTGCCCCCCCCCCGCTTCCTTATCGTCGATTGCCGCTGCCTCCCTGCTCTTTGCCTCTGAGCTGCATTGCTGATGTTGATTATTAATTTCATTCTTCTATACGTATATAGGTATAGACTCGCGGCGCGTGTGTGTAACGTTTCCGTGCTAGACTATTTTTCCTTCGGGCTGCAAGCTCGAGCCGTATAATAATGATCGATTATTATACGCCGCCGAGGCGTAACACACTTTCTTTTGTCTGGACTTTTCCGCGAATTCCAGGGGAGACGCCTGCCGATCGATGCTGTGTTTAGACGCGATTTTTTGCTATGATCCTGGGGATATGCGGAAGGTTACTGCTGCTGGTTGATGATTGAGTTAGTTGAGGCGGGTGTAAGAAATTAAAAAAATTTTTAAATAATACACTAGTGAATTACTAGAAAAGTTGATTACTTGAGTTTAGGAAGTTCAATATCGTGGAAGTTAACGTGAGTCAAGAGATTCATAATTCATGCATCTTGTACATTTTTTGAGGAAAATAAAATCTTTTCACTATTCCACTGTTTTCCGAGATTTCACTCGAGCGAAACAAGAGTGTCTTGGGGGCAATGTAATATTTATAAAAGAGAAAATGTAAAATGTCATCATTCGCACTTTCTTAGACTGAGATTTCACCTCATGAAATTGAGAAAAAAAAGGATGTTGTACATCTGTCCCGGTCCAGAGGAAAAGTAAAATTTAAATTAAATATATTTGTGTTGAATGACAAGTCGACCGACGTGAGAAAATATGAAACAATTTTTGAATGTCCACGCAATAAAATAGGTCAAATTTCGAGTGTCAAGGAGACAAACACCTTTCTCACGATCACATATATAGAGAACGAATAAAAATGGAAATACAAAATCAAATTGACCCGATTACTCTGAGCGAAAGTCGAGAGAATGCGGCCAAAGATCACGATATAAATTAAAAGTATTTGCTGTGTGTTGAGGAAAAAATTATCACTCAGTAGTCTCTCTTCAGTTTTTACATGTGGTCGTAATTCACATAGACACAGTTTTATTAAATCCACTTTTAGAACTAAGTAGGAATCGTTAATGAAGTAGTATACTTAGTTTGGATCATTAAATTGGATGCTTCTCGTTTAGAATTTATTGCTTTCTGATTCATAAACATTGAACTACAAAATGGGTTAATTGTATTTTTTAAGAACTATTTATTATCTAGCAAAGTAATAATCCAAGTTACTACAAAGTTACAAGCCTGTCCATCATTTTGAAATATACTTCAATAGTTATAATTCAGAATACACATAATTAGACGCTATATAATATCCAACTTTTTGCAAAAATAAAAACCAGCATTCACGGTCGCAGCAGTTTCATTTTACCGACCATACAGGTACGTATACACCCAACAACAGGCGCAGAATATTTTTCAATGCAAAGCACCGGCTAAAAGAATTTTGACGATGCAAAACCCATAAAGGCCGTCTTTGATCCCCATACTTTTATGTACGAAAATTTCTGCTCGCATATACAACAGAGCATAAAACAAACCTCTTTCACTTGTAATTATCGTGGTCGTGGATAAATGGCCTCCGCACACACATACCTATACGAGTGACCGAGACACCGCGGAAAGTAAAAAGTGTGTAATTTCAACGCGCCACCGTAAATAGTCTGGAAACGATATAACGGTATATAACAAGCTCTCGAGACATGTATATATGGCCTTCGTTCAATATCTAGAAATCTAATAAATTAACACCTCTGCTATTACATTTTCCTTCATTTCTCCAATTCAGCAATAGAAAACTGATTAAAAATTTTATATATTCGCAGCTCGATTCCGTCCTAACTCGAAATCAAACCAGTACCGCATCGATTCCGAACGAATTCCAAGACTAACGAGCCGGGAAATCGAAATTAGCATCGATTATCGACTAGCCGCAACCGCTAAAGACGCCGCCGTCGCCGCGGCGAGTAATGTTTATGCAGGAAAGCTTGCGGGGGCGTCTCGCGATCCGGATTAGCGACTCGCGCGCTTAACCGATAAGCCTCGGAGCAATTACACAATCTGCGCTCAAGAATCGTCGCCGAGCTATTATAGCCGCTGTAATGAATATGCCTCTGCGCATCGGCTATCGAGCCTGGGATTTATGTATACCTTTTTCTTGGATTTTCTTAGATCGAGATGAAGAGATATATACGAGGCTTGGGTGATAATAATTCAAGCGAACGATGTGTAATACCGTCGATTTGTCGCTGAGACTTAGATGGTGAATTTTTCATTGCGAGTCTGAATTATCGCGTGTGTCAAGGAGTTTATGCTGGTCCCCGCGTGTGACGGAGAGGTTTTTTAATGGTTAGTTTTAGGTGACGCAAGGTTGTTGGCTTTGGAAAAATTGCCGATGGTTATGAGTGTCCTATGAATCAGTTGAATGCAAAAGTAATATGAATTTATGTCTTGTAAATCGTGCGCAGCAACGCGATAGTCAATTATATTCTTATCTCAATAACCTAGCGTTTCAACACCTAGTTCAAGGATTATTTACATTGAGCAATTAGAGTGTCATTCGAGCTGTAAATTTCAAATTTGTCACAACGCGTTTATCCGAATACGGCGTGATTATTCTTTGCACGTTTTACGTTATAGTACAAAATAAAAGCTTCTCTCCAGTACAACGAGTAATATCCATAAGCACACTGATTTCTACCCGCATTGTCAGCCCGAGCCGTGTCTACCTTTGTAAAAATGTGTATTTCGAATCATTGTTGTGCGTCTCTTTTTCGTTTTTACTCGAGGTCAGAAAAAGCGTGTGTGGTATTTCCCAAATGGAGAGTAGAGATAAAGTATCCGAGGATTATTTTGAAATTCCTAGTCTACTCGATCGTTAGTGTATGAATTAAAGCATGACTATATCAGTCCAACTCTGTGAATCATTACTAATTTGCAGTCGCACTAACAGCTATCACTTATAATAAGATAAGAGCGTTCCTACGTAAACCAACAGCACAAAGCACAGCACTTTGACGTATACATATCCTAAAAAAGCACACGACTTCCTTCTTCGACACTAATCAGATATATCACACAATCTCGAAAAATCCCGGAACTCTCAACCTACCTTAATCCGCGCCATGGCACTGTCCTCGAATCAAATAAATCGATCACTTCCGATAAATAACAACTCGAACTAAAAAAAAATCCAATCCTTGTTAACCGGCAACTAAAGTCTCACATGGTCGCACTATATATATACTCGCGAACTCACAACACCGGCTTTCTCGGACTCTGCTGCACGTGCGCCGCTCGACGCGCTCTCAAAAAATGTTGAGCGTCGCGCAGCGAGTTCTCAACTTATATAGACTCTCTCTCTTTCTCTGGCTCTCCTCCTTCTCTCGGTGTGAAGGGACCGCTGCGGGAGACACACGAGGCACGTGATGCGGTAGTTGCTCTGCTGACGACCAGGTGAATCTCGAGAGTGAGAGGTGGGGAAAGGTGAATGGGGATTTGGGGAGATGTATACTTTGGGGAGGCTTGAGTTTTTTTTTCATTCATAATTTTGTATTTTTTTTTTATTGTGAGGTGTATCATTTTCTAGAAAGCAGATGAAGATTATAGTTGCGAAAATCAAGTAGAAAAACGCGGGGAAAAAAAAAACAAGTCCGGATTAAATCCCATCTACGGCTTGTTGCATGAGTAACGCACAGCCGCATCGAGTTAACTTTGATGTGTATATACGCTCTTCTGCCTCGCCAAAAGCGAAAGTACTTTACTTTTACTCTTTCTTCGAAAGACGATCAAAAATACCTTCGGCACTACATTACTAAAACTTTATGCTTGATTTCGTTCCTGTTTTTCTCTCCGCTATACTCAGACGATGAATCAAATTTCTTTTATGCATATATACAACGCGATGAGCGAAACATCAGATGCCACTCCGATGCGGGCTGAATTTACATCGGACCCTTTTAAATATGCATTGTGAATTTTTTTTTCTCGACTTTCTCCGAAATAACATCACTTTACGAGCGCACGAAAGTTACAGTGCAATAATTCTTGATAGCGCATCAGTTATTATTTTAAAAAGAATATTGAGGAAGTTCGTTAAGCACATACGTGAAACGGTCTAATTTTGAGTAATCATCTTCGTTTCATAGCTCGCAGTAGTGGTATAGGTAATTAAAAGGAAAATAGCCTTGTGAAAAGGCTTGTGAATAAAAAATGAACTCTGACCTATTATCGCAATCGACGAGGAATACAATTTCGCGACAGGAAAATTATATGAATATTCAAGTAGGTGCAGCATTATATACACACAGACACACACGCAGACGGCGTCTTAATACGCGCTAATAAATACAGCACTCGTGTTACCACAAGCAGTTCGATCTCGGCTTTCCTCGCGACTTTCCCGCTGGCTATATTCGCATTACGATTCAAATAGCCCCTTCACATATATTACATTCATTTTCAAATTTTAATCCGCAACAATCGCAAAAAGCACACAAGTATACACACAAGAGTAGTATAGACTCGAGCGAAAACGAGTAAAAGAGAAATCCTCGGATGTGCAGCTCGTCGGAAGACAGGAGCAGCGGCAGCGTCGAAAGGAAGAAGCAGCAATACTTCTCAGATGGTATATAGTAGAGGGGAAAAGCGAGCGGCTCCTCACACACGGTGTGTTGCTCTCTCGAAAAAATTCTCTTTGTAGAGAAAGTAGGCTACACAGTCCGCGAGCGAGCGAGTCTGGTCTTCCCTCGAGAGCAGCATCTTCTTCTCGATCGACCCTGAGAAAAGCGTCGATGATCGCAAGAGATGACGAGATATAGATATGTACTGCGTGAGTATACCTGATTCGATTTGCAATGATGATTGTTTGGAAACAAATTGCGTCGATTTAAAAATTGATTTATTGTATACTTTCTATAAAGAAGCTAATTAAACCCGATGAAATTCGTTAGTGCGTCGTCGATTTCCAAAAGTGGAGTCATCGGGAATGTCGCCGGATGCAGGTGTTTGATTCATCCGAGAATCCGGTTTTTGATAGAGAGGCGATTCGCGCGTGGTGTGTACGCGGAATTACCGAATCATTGGACGACGGTATGGCCCACTTACGTATGAAAAATGTGTTTGAGATGTCGTGTAAACCCGTATTTACGTGCACCATCAGAAAATTCTTGAGTTTTGTAATTTTGCAAGTATACATCCGCGATTTCTCACACAAATTTCAGAGCTTACAGATCTCATCTACGAATGATGGTGTGCGATGCACATTCTATTCCAGCAAAAAAAAAGTACACACGCAGTATAATCCCTTGCATAACACTCCCCATCTCGATAATCCCGTAAAATCCACACACTTAAACTTTATATTTTAAATGGAAAATAAATTAATTTAATCCCCCCATTGTGTACTAATTATCGCACTCTTTCCTCCAATCGCGATCTGATCTCGAGTTAGTTTTACAAGATGTTTATCCGGATGATACAAAGCCCCTTGTTTTGCAGTATCTTCAGAAACTTCTCCGAATTCCTCGCGAACGCGTGTGTAGCCACTTACAATTGGAGCGAAATTACAATACAAAGCGACAGTTTTTTTTAAGACACAGCTCACGGGCGATATTATTATGCAAATACGCGTAAAGTCTCTCTCTCGGCGCGTTCACCTGCCGCTCATCGGTACGTGACATTACGAGGTGGGACTATCTTTTCTCGAGCATCGACTGGTAGTGTAGTATACGCGGCGTAAAAATTCCTTCGTTTCAGGATTTCGACACGACAACAATAAAAATGATGTTAATATTTGAAATTGCGCAAGTCTTGTTGTCGTTATACTGTTACAAAGGAAAAATCTGTGCACAGCAAGTTCAAGCTAGAAGAAGGAATGTGTATCGATGAAATATTTCTCAAGGAATTTTCGTTCAATATACACATTTTTCGGGACGACCGGAAAAATGCATGCTGATAAAATACTCGCTGCATTACACGAATTCTGATGTGCGAAGTATATAACATTTAAAATTTTGTGTAAGAATGTGTTTCTCGGTTCAATTAGAGTATACAGTATGACAGTATAGTGCACAGCCACACGTGATTACGGGCAATTTGACTTTCTTAAAAATAATACGCGATACAGGCGCTCTTGTCAAAATCACTTTTACTAGATATATATATATATGTGCCAGTACATTCAATGAGCAGACACAAATCAGTAGCGGTAGTAATTGTATATGCCGCAGCGGTAATACCATGTAATCTCTTCCGATAATACCTACTTATCTCCAATAATTTCCTCTAATAACACTATAATTCGCGTCCAAAGTTATAGCAGCGGCGCTAAAAGCCAGTGCGCGCGTAACCGTTTGGCGAACCTGAAAATTTTGTAAAAAGAGCGCGAAACAGTGTGTGTGTGTGTGTGTCTCTAGTATCAATCGCTAGTAGAAAAAGCAGATGAACGCACACACACAGCGGTTTTTCCTTTCCACATTAATAAATACAACCTAGATTCCCAGCGCACCGGCATTCCTTTTAAAGGATCCCGAAAAGATATGTAATTAAAAGCAGCGCTCGTTATGAAATTTGCGCTTGTGTACATGCATTAATTTAATCTGTAACGATATATAACTTAGCCCCAATTAGCCATGAGAAAGAGAGGACCTAAATGCGCGAACAAACTATTCGCGCTTTCCACACGAGGCGCATCTTTCTATATAAACTTGTGCAACTGCAGCAGAGCAGCAGCGGGTAAACAGACATAGTGAGAGAGAGAGACAGGATGAGGTTACCAATAGACGCGAAGCTTTTCTCGAGCGACGCACATATACTTACACACACACACACGCGTGTGTCGCAACGACTTTGCCTGATTGAGACGAGAGTCGGGTGTATAATACAAGTCTCTCTACCTGTTGTGGCGCCGACGACGGCTTTTCCAGCCGGCTTCGCATTAATAGAGAAGGGGGAGAGATCCCGAATCGATCCGCGATTACAAAGCTGCGGGATTTTCATTTGCACGAGTGGCACCGCTCATAAATCATTCAACGCCGGCCGGTTCAATGCCTTGTATAGGTGTGGGTGTATTGTATACTATATATATAGTATATATACGTGTAAATCCTGCTGCTGCTGCTGCTGCTGCTGCTGCTGTGTTGCTACGTGCACTTTATTAGATTAAATTTGTAAGCTGTGTCACTTGGGGATTTCAAAATGAAATTTTGGTATGGATGCGCGCGATCGGGTAAAGAATTTATGAATCGTTAGGCTATGCAGGCTCGGTTCTCCCGGTATTGCTTTGTTATTGGCTGTATTGGAAGAGAGAGAAAGATTGGAATACATTTATCGTGAATGATGTTTGTGGAGAAAATCAAAATTGTCGTTAAAAATTTGAATGCCTGAGTATATGTCATTCATTTGGAAGTATGGGAGTGAGAGAAAGTTATGGGTGAAAAAGGTGGTTTTGAAAAGTGAAATTTGTCAGTATTTTATGGTATCGAGCATTTGATTGCCTCGTCTCTTCCGAGGAAATTAGTAGTATATTATAGAAGTGAACGCTCAGATTTTGAATCACCAGCAACATTTTATAACATTTATAACAACAAATAATCCAACGTCTTCTACCTCAAAACTCATATAAGACAAATCTGCGTAGCGCCCAATTATTCAAATCAAAATTTAATTCTCCCTCCATAAAACGCTCAAACATTAGACAATTACCTCTATCGCTCTCTCTCCCTCTACATCAAGTAATAGCCCATCTCGAGATGTTAACTCCGTCATTTTCGCTCAAGATTAACTTATACGCACATCCTGCGGTTGCCGTTATAATTCCCGCAGCGAAATAAAGAAAGGACATTACATTTTCTCAAAAGAAATCGACAATGTTGTTATTCGCGCGCGGAAAGTCTACAGGCAAATGAGAAAAGAGAGAGAAAGACAGTATTAGAATCACTTTTCCTCGCGATGTCGCGGGACATTGAAATTTCATTGCGTACCGCAGGAATGCTCAAGGACACTCATTAACATCCGCCGCACACCGTGTCTCGCGTCGTCGAGAGAGAAATTTCCGTGTCGCTTGTGGATGTAACTGGTTTGGAGCTGAATATACTTTCGTTGCGACCTCTAATCGGAGAATTTTGTTTTGGCTTGAAATTCGTTTTTTTTTTTCTACTGGATTAATCGATGGTTTATACGGTCTTAACATACATTGCGTTTAAAAGTTTATCAATCATTGTCGGCGATATGGAAAAATTGATTTGCTGCAATTTCATACTCATGAAAAAAGAAATGATTATAAGCTTGATTAAAAATCTAACACAACTCATTCCAATTCGAAGAAACAGTCGACATGTTCATTATATATCAGAAAAACCTCTTCGCAACGGTAACCTAAAGAAACCGTAAACTAATGACTCTGACGATTCCGTCGCAATCCTCCTCGACACGACACTAAAAACAACCCGCAGCGCCGGCATTTTCCATTGTTTGATTGCCGCGCGACCGACGCATAGTTTCCCGGAGGTACACAAACCACTCGCTCGACGAATCAACAAGCGAAAAGCAACGTGTGAACCAATCGTGTGTATATAGAACCTACAGTTTGTACAGCATCATCAGTAGCGGACGTCGCTCTCGAGAAAGTGTTCTCTCCAGCGGGTTTTCCTTGCAAACAAGAGACCCGATGCAGCAGCGCCGGGAAGAAAATTAGAAGACCGCGAAACGAGTTTCCTGAGACGCTAACCATCCGCGCGCCGCCGAGTTATGTCCGCGGAGAGACGCTAATTAAAAGTTTGAAACTTAATTGACTGGCAAATCGTCGTTGGGCTTCCCTCTCTCTCTTTGCTCTTTTATTTTGCGGGAGTGCGGTGTATTAATATATTCTGAATAAGAATTTGATCGCTTGAATTAGAGGCCAAAAAATTAGCCTGACTTTTTGAGAAAAACGCCGCGACTTTCTAACTTAATGTTTTTACATCATTTGGCACATCCTTCTGTCTTGCCACCTTTTCTAAATTCCGTAGAAAGTCCGGAGAGTTGGAGATTTAATTAAAGTGCGTTGTTTATTTGTTTGTAAAGTTGGCAATAATTCGTGTTAGAAATGACGGATAAGCTACAAGTATTATGAACTTGCTGAATTCTGACTCGAATAATCTCCGGGTATAACATAGTCGACCAATTAAAAGACTTAATTTTAATTGCGATTTCAGAAATGCTAGAGAGAACAATTAGGAACACACGCGTGTTTCATTCCTTGCGTAGCTCGACGATTAATACAACAGTCGGATTGTCTCGAGTGTAATTGATTATTTGTCGTAGACGGACTTTCTAGGGGGCGATGAAGTCATCGATATTTTATCACTTTTTACCTCTCGACACGGGCTCTCGGGTCGAATTATTTCCTGATGCATCGATACATTGTTCCAGATGGTTAACCGATCATTTTTCAGAGGCGAAAGTTTAATCGGTAAGACGCATTAATTACAAAATCGGTTGGATCGGTTCAGCCGATGAAAACTCGATTGAATTTTTTTTGTTTAAAAATTAATTTTTATTAGGGACATGCATAAAATCGTTTGATACATCGACTGTACCAACTTTGATGCTCCATTCATCATCCACGTGCGAAGTTGAAGATAAGCGTGTTACATAAAGTATATTAATATACACTCATACGTAAGAGTTCAGAGAAATGCACTTTATCTGTTAGGGAAGAGTGTAATCTCAGCAACTTATGGCACGCGAAAAACGCTTAGTGGAATATGCATGTATGCAATTTTTACCGCATTTCGACGAGATATCATTAGTCTTATTTGAATAGGAACATCGTTATACCTACACTCACGTTTCACAATCTTAAATGCTGTATTATTATCGTAATTGAGATAATCGTTATAGAGCTTTGTTATAGTTCTTCTTCAAAAAGTGCAGAAAAAAGTTTTTCAAGAAAAAGCAAACATATCTTCTTCTCGCTTAATTAGCACTGGCACGTTAAGGTCATACTTTTTTCTATACCACAATCAACATCTGATAAACCAGCAACCATTACAATATTGCATTCCTATCAAACCGATCTCAATTTCCCTCGTTAATAGGCCATCAGCACTTGTGTTCTCCAACGACAATACCTACTTCCACGAAGCATCAACTCAATAGAAATCATCAATAAATCGCACGTCCCACCACAACATCAGCCAAAAAATCAGCGCAGCCTCATCTCCTTCACATTTGTCAAAGGTGAACGTTCGATCGGTATCGAGATATCATTAGGATTCCACGACGCGGAACTGTATACGGCGAAAGCGAAAGAGTATTATAAAGGCCAGAGGTATCATGGTCAAGGTGAGCGCTTCTTCTCCTTCGCTTTTATGCATACAGCTATATATACATGTATATACAATCGTGCGAGTAGCTGTGAGGGGGAAGACATAAAAGTTTTAGGGTCACGTAGATTGGAATGCGCGCAGGTGCGGCGTCTTCTCGGCGGCAGCAGCAGCCGACTTTCTTCCTCTGACTTTTCTCCTCCGCGGGTCAGATCTGAGAGGAATCATCGTCCCGGAGATCGGTTTATATGCCCTAAGGGACCGCCTCTTCTTTTTTTTTGGCTGCTGGAGTTTGTTTCTTTTTTCTCCTCGGCCGAGGTATGCCGGAGAGCTTTCTTTCGATATGAAAGATCCACTTTCCATTTCCTGCTCCCGGAGCTACTCTGCGGATATAGCGGTGGAATTTCGAGTGGCCGTGTGCGTGGGTGTGACGAAATGGTGCGCGAATTTTTCGTGAAATTTCTTAGGGTGAGATGAGAATTTTTGAAGACAAATAAGAATATACTTGAAGATTGAGTTATAGCTTCTTATTAGTCAAAGTAGTGCTTCCCAGGGTTCATTAAAAATTCATTATCACAGAAACAAGCCTTTTTTTAAAATTAATTTTAAATCACTATCGCACAATGAGCATTACCTCGCTTTTTTTATCAAAATAATCGTGAAAGTTGTACCTCTCTCAACGAAGAAAAAACAACATTTACAATAGATGATTCTAATTAGTTCCCAGCCATCGACCGATTTCAGTTCACAGGCGCGAAGCTCGATCGACCGATTTTTTTTCCTCCTTCTATACATGTATACCTCGTCCGCCGTTTCATCTCGCTTTCAGGCTTCGAGTATATATCTGTAGCAGACAAAAATCCACTTTCCACTTCCTGCCGTATTGGCTATTCACATCGTAAAAATGACCATTGGCTATTCTTCTGCTCGAATCGATTTCTTGCCATTATCTCGCACTTTTTTCGGCTCTTAGTGAATGGTAAGTAAGTACTAATAAACTTTCCTTTTTTAGCACCTCCCAAGGCGTTTTTTTTTCTAACGAGAGAAATTCACATAAGCATACGTGTGGCTGGAAATGGAGGCTTCCGACGCCTGGATTTTTTCGCGACAATGAGTTAATACTAAATTAACGTCTAATGGTAATGTAGTCTACGAGAGCTGTGTAATTAGCCGATAGAATTTTTCGTTCCACTAAATATAACTACAATATATTTTTCACGCTACATATGTCCAGCAGAAAAAAAGTCGCACATCCGGCCAAAACTACTTCCTAACCCTATAAACAATTTCATAAAGACATAATAGCCTCTCTCTCGAGAGAAGCGATTATGCAAACAGACACACACACACTTTACTTCCTCGTAATTTTCGAAAATTGCCACCCACTTGAAAAACTATCAGCCGCAAATAACTTAGTCAGACCTAATTTCTCTCCGGCGTGCGAAAAAACAACACGGAGGAGAGAATCAGTTCCGTAAAATTCACGCCTTTCGCATATCACGTGCGCTCGGCAGTATAACGAGAGCATAATAAACAGCGATTGTTTACCCTAATTTCGAGCGTCAATAAATTCCTCGCGCTGAGAAAAGAAAATAGCGACCCGATCGTTTTCTCGCGCCGTAAATCTCAGAGGAGCTGAATTTTCCTAAGTCCTATATATACTGGGCACAATGGCGATGTGGCAAGACAGTCATGTGCGTAGTATACGCGGAGACAGCGAGCGAGATTCTCAAGGAGTTCATCATCTTTTTTTTTAGCTTCGAGGAAAGTGATTTTCCTTCCGTCTCGTTACGTCACGTCGCTTTTGGCACAGAAACGTCGACTTTTCTCCGAAGCGGTTGCTACTTTTGAGTCGATGCTTTATGCGTGACTGGAGAACAAATTTGCATATGTATAACGTTGCATTTTCACGGTTTGAAATAAATTAAAAACTTCTCGGTTCTTGTTGTGTAAGGACGAAAGTATTTCGTTTTTGGCGCTTTTCACAAAAATTCGAATCCGCTCACTACTCCGACACACTATATATACCTCTTCCTTATGACTCCTCATATTTGCATTTTGGCCTGGCGCAATATACACATAGCGCGACGACGACTCGCGCAAAAACGAAATCGCGAGTGTTTACCGCACTAAATACGTAAAAACGAACACGGCACACTACACCGGAATACAATGGGAATTAGCTATGCGAGAAACCCGCGTACAAGCGCATTTACGACATCCAATTTTTTTTTTTTTTTTTGTTCTCCTCATCGTCTCCAGTAATAATCCTCTCTTCTTATATACACTCCCATATAGGCGCGACACATTTCCTTTTTTTTCTCAGCGATTTGCAATCCATAACTCCACACGACCCTGTGTGTGCTCCCTTTTAAATTGCAAACTAATGTATAACTTACCATAGCTTTGCATGTTTTATTCTAATTCCGGTCCAACTTCTCAGAGCACCGGCGAAGTGATCCCCGCGCGCTCGCGCACCGAATTTACGGTGTTCCTCGACGCCTTTTATTTTGCAAGGGTACTTACGTAAAACGGAATTACAAAAGTCCCGCGATTGCCCTCGCCGATTTTACGACTGGAAACAATGTGCGTTTAAGGCGCCCTGAGAGGAAAAAAAAGTCGAGGAAAGGTGAAGTGGAACTCGCTCTCTGAGCATTAGCAGTAAAGCGCGAGTAGCAGAGTATTTTTTTTTCTTTTCTCTTCACCGGGAAACATATACGTGTATACAGGAGGTTTGAGTATTATTATAGATTGTATATACGCGAAACATTCCGCGCTGAATGAACTTATTTTCTCGAGTTTGCTTGGCTGCAGGAAAATTACTGACGTTATGTAGGTGGTATTCCGGTGACATGGGATTGAATTATTTAAATTAAATTGTTCGTTTGTTTTGTTGGTCGGAAATAAAGCGCAAGATTTTTACGCGAAAAGTTTTAGGCGCAAGCTTGGAAAACCGATCGAGTATTAAAGGGACGAACGATCGGCACGGTCGTCGCTCGTAAATCGAGCGCGATTAAACTAAGCGATTAAAAATGTAACTTTGAATTCCGGGCCAATGCTTTACGAGTTAGCAGGACCCTTTTACGTTTATTGCCCGTTTTTCCGCGAGCTCCACTTTGATTCCATACTCAGCTCCGTCCAAGTAAAAGCTCAACTAACTTTAAATACCCCCTCGTATACTACACTAATTTATTTATTATTTATTTTTTAATTCTCGCGCATCACATCAGCCGCTTAAAATATTCACCTCAAAGACCGCGTCGCATCTCGTTCGCATATAATACATAATATCCATCGGGCGCATAATGATACGGCAGCGCGCGCGAAATTGGTTTGATGTCGGGCCATTATCGGAGAAACTTTCCTCTCCGGCCTTCGTGTTTTACCGGAGTTTATCATCCAACTTCCGCGATATACAGCCCTTCGAGCCGAAGTTTGTCGCCCCTCATCTGCAGAGCCGCGAGAGCAACAAAGTCGTGCGCGAGAATTAGGCTACTTCTATGCGCGTCGATCGTTCTCGGCGACGACGTAGTCGAATGTTTAATTTCCGACTGGGGGACGACGATTTCGCACGTAGGCAGTTGCTGCAGATTTCGGGGTTTTATGGTTTGATAGGGGGTATTTTTTTTTTTTTTTTTTTGCAGGTTCGAGAGATGAATATGTAATTTATTGCTGATGCGTGTAGGATTACATATTGGAATTTAATGCGACTGGCTGTACATCTGCCTGATTTTAATTAAGAATCCTGTGATGTGCAGTGTTCGAGGATATTTAATTCACATTCGAATAATTAATCGAAAAGAGATTCAATTACTGTTTTATTGTACATTATTAAAATTCAGCTGAGAGCTGACGTAATATAATTTAGTATTTCCATGAAATAATTTAATACCGCGAAATTGAAAAAAAACTCCATTACCAGCCCGCGAACAAATATTTGCTGTGTATATATCCTTAATTAAATTACGCAGGTACACCAAATTGGATGGGTTATTTCCCATAAAAAAGTAAAAATATTCCAAGAATCCAAGCAACTTAATCAAACATCAATATAAGGTATACAGACTGTATTAAAAATATTTTGATACGCCGTGCCAACATTATGCTCAGAAAAAAATCATCAATCCTCATTAAGATTTTTTTTCTACATAGAGTACACGGTTCTCTCGGTGTCTCTATTAACTCATCTCGCCGGAGACGAGTGCGTGAGCGGGACGAATAAAAGAAAGAAATCAAAAGCCCGTGTCGGTGAGATAGTTTGAAGAGAAGACGTGCCGCGCCAGAGTCCATTGCCCTGTTTCAGGACTATTCGTGACTTTTCGATTTTTCGGTACCTTATTACATAGGTGTACCTTACAAATGATGATTTCATTTTCTGATTATTCGGCGTCTAAGCTTACATGCAACGTCATTGCCGACTCGGTATACAGACAGGTATTAGATTGTTTTATGAGTTTTTTATTTTTAACTTTATAAATGTAGATACTTTATTATTTTTACATTTTTTTTTGTAGAAAACGTATCGTTAGCTTTACTTAGTTTGATTAAAGTTCGTATTAAAAATATTTACAACATATGTATAACTTAATAACTATCATGGTAAAGTTATGTACATTTTAAAAATACTATTGTTTTGGTACGATCTTATTTTTGGTGTCGAGTTAAAAGCATATATTGTATCTGACTAGTGGCCTGCAGTCTTGTTTCTCACTCTCGAAAATCATAAGCTTTATGACATTTGAATACATCGATCTCCTGTGGTCTGGCACTCGTGCGTTTCCATTACAGGAACCTTCTGACCTTTATTGAGCCTTTTACGAATGAACGAAATCTCCAAAGTTCGCCTGAAAAGCATAATATTATGTCAAAGTCATGAACATTATGAAAAACTTATTATACCATATAGAATATTTACCATAACGGTCTCTTTTGAGTCAAATTACAGCTGCATGATTTCTCGATAGTCCAGCGACACTCGTAACGTTTGCGAAACATGCATATTCGGTTTGGAACACTCGGATAAATAAGACCTGCGAAATATAGATTGCAATTAAGGATCGATAATCGATTTGGAATATCACGGCTTTTGTTTAATTGGAAATATAGTTTACCTGGCACAGCTTCAACTTCCGACTTTGGATCACGAGCTTGAACTATAATTGTCGTTGTAACGTAAGTAATTATAAACGCCCAAGACAGTTCAGAACTGATGGATATAGCCATTTCGGAGTTCCTTATATTCTAAACCTGTAAATTTCATTCATAATTAGCATTTCATGAACAAGATTAAGTGTTAAATGATTCAGCTAATGTCTTAATGCCTGCTTTTAACTCTCCGATACAGTCTATAAACATACGAATAACTTCACGGACTCTTGAACAATGATTATATGATATTACAATGCGTCTATCCCGGAAATATATACATAATGCAGGTATTGTCTTCTCTCTTTCTGCGCAGGCTAAAAATTCTATTGTAAAACGTTTGAATCTAATTTTGTTATAACTGTTTTAGAAAGTGGATTAATACTGAATCGCAATCTATGTAGATATCTATCAATGAACTCGACAAAGTTATTGAAAAATTTTGAATTTCACATACCAGTTTATCGGAGCTATAGTTATCACAGCTTACAGCAGTGCACTTAACGACTCGTGCGATCTCTACGACATTCCGTAACTCAAGAGGATATAACAATGAAAACCCACTGACGGCATCGATCATTACATGCTCTATTTATAACAGCGACTGCCACACCTCGTATCGCGTGTGAGGTTTTCTACTCGGGTTACTGCCACCATCGGAGGAATCATCTAATTCTCAGCAAGTCCTGCCTGCGCTGAAATTTTATTGTTTTTATTCTTCTGTTTTTACCGATCTTTTTAGAATAATGCTAATTTCAGTGCATTCGATATTGTGCCGATTCCGGCGAAAACACAATGTTAGTCACTGTATACAAAAAGCTGGAGACAAGCAATTATTGGTAAACGAATGAATATTGTAATGAGTTGCGTGTAGACTCGTGCATTCCGTGAACATTGATACTCGAAAGAAACTTGAGATAACGCATGGAAAATATCACTGCTACTTGGTAAATTTTGATAATTTTGAAAACAACCGATAACTGTTTTTCTCAAAGAAGTGAGTGACCTTGAGTCACTCCCAGATAGACTTATTGTTTACAAACAATTTTGTCTCATTTTTATCAACGTCTGAAATTGCAAATCACTCGTTAATTTTCTGCGAAAAGCCATTTCGCAATCATTGACTTGTCTAATTTACAAACCTACACTAGACAAAAAAAATATGTGCGTGTCATAAAAGCCGAAGGAGTAAGCATGATTCCATTTGACACAATGAAAGGTATAATTATGAGTTTTGAAAGAAGTATAATTGCCGACTGTTTCTTCATTAGTGCAAAATACACCCGAGCTCTCATCATCCACCACTTACTTCACAAATAATACGGAAAAAAATTATTTTAAATACAATAACTTTTGACAACTAAAATAAAAACTATACAAAAAGCTGAGGCAACTGCAACCTCATCTCGCTCTTAAAAATAAAAATAAATAAATAAACTCGCAAACTCTCGCTTTAGCTCGCTCCAAAGAAAAAGGAGGCTAAAGTCGATGACGTTCGCGAATTCCTCACGCGCTTCCTCAAAGCGTCTCAAAAGGCGCAAGTAAGTCGAGCGCGTAACAAACTCGTCTCGCGGCTTCTGCTCGATGCATAAGTCATTTTCCCCGAAACCGAAAGTGTCTCGAGCATATCGTCGGTCTAGTCTCGTCTCGGTTATAGTGTCCATAAGTGTATATGGGCTATACTGCGCTATGGAAAGTCGAGTCGTTAACGTTGAGCAACGGATATGTGCTGCACGAGATCGACGTCGGGATTATAGCAGCTGCTTATATGCAGAGAAAGAGAGTATAATGCGCTTTGCGAAATTTCGAAAACGTGCGAGATGCCAGGGGAGTGTCAAAAAAATACGCGAGTCGCGGGCTGATGTGAAATTTTACGAGTCGAGTTTGGGTTCTGCGCGCGTGAAATGTTGTAAAAGTTGACATTATGCAGGGCTGGTTTTCTGGGTTCCATGAATGTTTATGAATTCAGGCAGTTTTGCAATGACTCGAAATTTTGCCGTTACTTGGCGACGCGCGTGAAAATAATAATGAGATGAGAAATTTTGTCATTTGGATTATTCGCTATAAAATATAAATGTAATTTATTTAAATTTACAGCGTTGTGCAAAGTATTCGCAATTTCAGGTCTAAGCACTAATGCTTCACTTTCTGAATTTCCACATGTTTAATAGTACACCTCTGCGACAACAATTGTTACTTAAATATAAGCAAATTAGTCTCCAAATTTCTCATTTCTCTCCTGTATAATGTAAATATTGCATCATATTTGAATGTAATGAACATTTCTTGATAAAATGAGTATTACACTAAATATACCTATAAACGAACCCTGTGGTAGAAATCCATATCATTTTAAAGCTATTGAATACCTCGTTTTAATGGAGATCGGCGAAAACTGGAGTCATTTTTGGCCCAGTGATGAAACGCTTTTTCGACCAT
>UCOJ01000891.1:0-56815 GCA_900474305.1 Cecidostiba fungosa | reverse complement strand
AAGGTGACCTTTCGGTCAACCATATATCGTCGTTCCTAACGGCAACTTATACATTTCAGAAAAGACCTATTTTAAATTGACATTTTAAACGCGCCTCACTAACAAATTCATTGAGGTCCTAATAAACTCGAGGTATCATACGGATGGAACCACACGTTCATAAGGCCCTAAATAAATTTATATTATTCAAGAGCTCTGAAGATGTAGATTTTAAAAGGCTTTTTTTCAAATGTATTGTTTTCGTTAGGAGCGGTGATATCGTATTCGAAAGAAAGCGCTATAGGTATTCACCAAAATCATCAAAAATATGAAACTCTCCCTGTAGACAATGTCCAAGTGTCAGGGTGATCTCCAGTTCGATCAGACATCGTCTACTAAACTAACTAACTCATAAACTACGTTAGAATTTCCCATATGTATAGCTACATATTTATTTATATTTTTCATTTTTATATTCAAAATTTTCATTATCTAGAGAATATTAGCTTGACATAAATAATGCAGATTTCTACTTTATCATATCAAGGTTTTATCCTGATAAAAAGTTTCTACTATGTTAACAACGAACTTTATCTTGGCATAAAGAGCAGATAACGCAATATGTATACATCCGATAATATATTCTTCTTTGATATTAACATTTTTATTCTGTCAGATTTTTACTAAAGAATAATCTACAAATTTAAAACAAATTCGATTAGATGTTGATTTCTTCAAGTTTGCAACTCTTGCCACATTTTGATTATAAATCATGAATATAACATGATTTATATTATCATAAATTGATAATGATTGACTTTTTCTACTCTAAAAATGTAATAATTCGTTGTTTAAGCGTACTAAAACTAGCACAGCAAGTATTATAATTTATTCAAATGCAACTTTACGAATCATGACTAAATTTAAAAAAAACAATAAAAAATCGTATATCAAAAGGCATTACATAATAGTTATAAACATTAAAATTGCATCTCATCTCTTTATATCATAGAACGACGAACAATTTTTGACTGTAGCTATAATCTGTAGTAATTGCAAAAGATAATATTATGGTACAAAATAGGTGTGTCCCAAGTGGGGGAAGCTAAAGGCCACGTGTTTCAAAGCGATTCAGTCGGCATGTACTGTTGGATGTAGTCGCACCTACTCTGATCCTGATACGGCGCGTCTTAAAAAAGTACGAATTTGTCTTCCGGAACCGCCAGAAAGGACGCATGGCAACTGTTGACTTGAACTAAAGTAACTACATTTCTTGATTGGGTAATAGATTTTTATTTTTCCACGAGTTATCTTATTAAACCTACTATTATTCTTGTACAACTCTTCGCTATCTATTATATATTGTTATAATTTTTAATTCATTCGACCATTATATCATTATCGGAAAACAACTGCACGCTTTATATGACTTTTTATAGTATACCTTTCTCCTAATTTTTGTTTTAGAGAACACATCAAAATGTCGGGAAAAAATGAGAAAGACGTAAGTCTTTTAAAAAGAGTAAGCATCTATTTTACCGAAGACGTGCTGAAAAAAGTTGTAGCGCCAGAACATCCAAACAATGTGGAAATACTAAGTTGGGATTTTGGTGATGCTTCTGCTAAAGGCGAGGGCTACATGTCAATAGTCGATCGTGTGATAATACTCAGCAAAATCGATGGAAAAATTGTCGAGACGCGTATCATCGTGAAAAGCTTGCCGCAGAACAAGGCGAGGAGAATCACCTTTAGAAGCGTCGAGTTTTTCGATACAGAAATCGTCTTTTACACTGAGGTAATCTTCAGCAATGATAAGCATATTTTACAGTTGACAATTTAGTGTTTGTACTTTTCCATAGATAGTGCCAAGATTCGAGAAGTATCTGAAATCCAAAGGAATGACCAAATTGATGAACATTCCTCGTTGCCTCGCTTACCATCACGACAAAGAGAACGATTTCCTGGTTCTGCAGGACGTCGGGCTACTGGGCTATGGTCCGCTTTGTCGGCAATCCAGCCTGAGCTACGAACAATGTAAATGCGTGGCCGAAAGTCTTGCTAGATTCCACGCGATTTCATTCGGCTACAAACACGAGAATCCAAAGGACTATGACACAATGGCAGATATGCTCACGGAAACCTTCTACAGAGAGGACATCTACGAGAACTGGTACAAAACTTTCTTCGTAAGTGTATTATTAATCAATCTTAACATTTGATTGTCCAGCATTTATTTCTAACGCGTGAAAATTTCCATTTACAGAATGCGGTTCTAACAAGGATCGCTAAAGACGCCTTGGCAAAGGAATATCCAGGTAGTAAGGGTGAGAAGGTCTTCAACTCTTATGGACCTGGAGCGTTGGTGAAAAAGTCTATTGAACTTTGTCACAGGAAACACGAACCGACGGCAGTCATCGGTCAGGGTGACTCCTGGGCTCCGAATTTTTTAGCTCGAGAAAACGAGTCCGGTAAGATCGACGTGCTTATGCTCGACTTTCAACTGGCCAGAAGTGCGAGTCCAGTACTTGACCTATCTTTCTTCATTTACGCCTGCACTGATCAACCAATGAGGGACAAGTATTACAAGAAAATTCTCGATGATTACTATAATGAACTTGTGAAGTCTGTGAAGCTACTTGGTGTGGATCCAGATGTGGTCTATTCACGAGATGTCTTCCAGAAAGAGGTACAATAAGATCAAATTAAAAGTAGTTGAAGAAGACATTGAGCTTTTTACGAGACTGTGCTCCAACATTAGCTTTATCAACACCTTTTAGAAAAGATTGATGATAAATGCATTTTTTACAGATAAAAGAACAGTCGGTGTGCGGATTTACATTCGCTTTAGAAGCTGTCCCGTTCACGATGATGCCACCAGAAGAAGCTTTCGATCTGGATCAGATTAAAGAAGATCAAGTCGATATTACAGATGTATGGACTCTACCGAATATTCAGTGCTCGGAGAATAGACGGCGACATGCCGAGATGATTTTGAATGCCGTTGATAGTGGATTTATATAGTTTTGTATTTTATATGTGATAACGCGAGTATTAAAGATGGATTTATAATATGTATTTATAAGACTGTGAAAAAAGACACACAATCCCCAACGAACTGCCTATTATATTTTTAATAAAGTGACTTTAAATGAATGTTTACGACCTATTTATTTTTATGATCCTATAATGGATATAGATTGTGTAATTACATATTTCGAATTCGCGTGATTTTTTTATTTACATTACGATAGTAAACAATAATAAATGCTAGTTAAAATCTTTGAGTGGCAATTACAAAGCAAGAGTGATTTATGAACAACCACATTGTTTACATAATTTAAATATTACGAATTCTGAGGAGAACTTTAAAATATTATTGCGATCTATACAACAGATTTTTTAATTCGGTATATTAACTTTTATTGCCCTATATTGATAAACGTACATTCTGTACATTCCTTATAAACGCGTATTCATTGATAAATTATTTCTTAATAATTAGGTGAAAAATTTTTAAACAATCCCTCTCGATTTTTAAGCCAATGACCTTACGTAATTTTAAACTTCGAATCATGGCGGCCGGGTTAATGTTCGGCTATTTTATTGGCCATATCCTAATAACAGAGAAGAGAGAACGTGTCAGGTATCAGCTGACCGGAGCTGACATTCTCTATTATACATATAGGTATAGTGTATGTGTCTAAGGAGCAAGTTAAAAAATGAAAGAAACTATTTGTTTGATACGGGACGAGCACAACAAACATTTCTCGTAAAATATATTATATCTTTGTTAATAAACAATTTTATAATTCTTATCAGTAAATAGTTTCACTATAAGATGTTGAAGTGTGAATGTTTTTGTTTATAGGTTATACGATGTGAATCCCAGAGAAGACGCGACGCTGCATAAAAAGAAATATCGAAAAATGACGTGACGTCGGTGAAAGAGGAAACGAAAGAACACGTGTTCTTTGTCGATTGAATTGTCTGTGATGGACTAATCTACCAATTCCTGCTAACCAGATAAACGGTTCTGTATTTAACCAGTTTTCTGTCCCTGTATCAAGTAGTTTGTAACTCCGTTTCCTGAAGGTGGCTTCTATACACTCAGCATTATAATCATTAATAAATAATATACCATGTCTAAAGACAAAAGTTTGCTCGAGGATGTCAGCAAGTATTTTACGGAGGAAACACTTCAAAATATAGTAGGCACTTTGAGTAACGAAGATGCTAAGAATGTTGAGGTGCTGTCCTGGGACTTTGGAGATGCAAATGCAAAAGGAGATAGTTATTTATCTACTGTTAATAAAGTTACTATCAAGGCTAAAGTGAAGAATGTAGAAAAGGAGGTGAAGATTGTTGTTAAATCGTTGCCAAACAATATGGGAAGAAGAAAAACATACAGGAGTGCAGACTTTTTCCGCAATGAAATTGTGTTCTACACTGAGGTAATAATTAATTGTTCAAACATTTATATCAATTTTATATGTATTAATGAAATAACTGCAATTTTTAGATTGCTGCCACATATGAGAAATATCTGAAGTCCAAAAATCAGTCTTCATTACTCATTCTACCTACTTGCTTAGCTTTTCAATTGGATGGAGAGAATGACTACATTGCACTCGAAGACGTTAGTCCCCTTGGTTTTGGTCAAGCAGCTCGCCAAAGCTGTCTTACATTTGAGCAATGCAGTTATATGTTAGAAGCAATTGCTAGATTCCATGGAGTATCATTTGCGTATAAAGATCAACACAAAGAAAACTTTGAGAAAATAACTTCCAAGCTTTTTGAAACTTACTTTACAGATGAATTGTACGAAAATTGGTACAAACGTTTTCATGTGAGTAGAGCAAACTTCATCTAAAACTTTTTACAAACTTTTTACAATAAAATGAATCTATTATTACAGCAAAGATTACTTGACATTGCTAAAGATGCATTGGCCAAAGAATATCCTAACAGTAAAGGAGAGAAACGCTTCAACTCCTATCCACCTGGAGCATTGTATAAAAAAAGTGCTGAATTTTGTTCACGTCAGAAGGCTGCCACATCAATTGTTAACCAGGGAGATTCATGGGCTCCTAATTTCTTAATACGAACAAATCCATCTCGCAAACCAGAAGTATTGCTGCTTGATTTTCAACTAGCAAGATGTGTGAGCCCAGTATTAGATTTGTCTTTCTTTATATATTCTTGCACTGATCAAACAGTGCGAGATAAACATTTTGATGATTTACTTAAAATCTACCATAATGAAGTGTCAAAAACTATTAAGGTTCTTGGATCCAATCCAGAAAAAGTATACTCTTGGGAACAATTCACTAGAGAGGTAAAAAAAACATACCCTTAACAATGAATAACATTTCAATATAAATTGTTACGAAATACTTATTTAAAAAAATTTGTTTCAGGTAAAAGAACAGTTTGTTCATGGACTAACATTTGGTTTAGAATCGGTTACGTTTGGCATGCTGCCTGCGGACGAGACATTCGATTTAGATGTTATAAAAGAAGATAAAGTAGATATTGCAGACGTTTGGACTGTACAAAACATAAAGACTTCAGAAGATAGACGTCGATTAGCAGGCATAATATTACATGCCGCAGACAGAGAATTTTTGTAAAATCTTTGTAATATTTTACCTATACATTTTTTAAAGGAACAATTTTACCCAATATTATTATATACATTCAGTATTTTACATACATTTTAATAAACAGTATATTTGTTTTAAAAAAACTTTGTTCTTATTCCATACAGACAGTTAAAGTCAGTCGTTTAAGTCATATTAATTGAATTCTTTCTCAGTAGATATTTCAATCAATAAACGTGTCAATGAACATTTCGATTACTTGTTTTATAAATATTGAGATGAAAGTTTCGTACAATTCAACTTATCAACGCAAAACCGATAAATTTTCGTTGAATTCCTTATAATTTTTAATGATAAAACTATTAAATAATGACACATTTGTCCTCCTAAATTACCGCTCACCTTTCAAGGTTTTTTCCGTCAACGCGTACAAATCCGCCGAGCATGAGTGCATTTGCACTCTTATCGCCATTAAGTCTGCTGGAAAGATGAATCCCCCTCCTCAATTTCGCTGACACACATAAAATAAAAGGCTATACAGGTTGCATCGTATTCGCACGGTCCGCAGACTTACGCAGGCATACTCAAGAGTACTGTCACCCCTGCTGTATAACATTAAAAATTAGATTAAAAAGTTTGTGTTTTAAATCTTTTTTCGGCTTGGAAAAAAATTTATAATTGATCAATTAAATGAAATAATTACAAGAAGTGATAGTGTTATCAAAGAAGATAAAATTTCGCATACGTCTTTATCAAATTTTTTTGCGTGACTAGCATTGTTTATTGCAACTATTTGAATGTTCACAAGACATACGTTCGTCTGCTACATCAAACTAAAATTTGTTTAAGTGCTCTCGACTTTAATATTGTACATTTCATCAACGACTCGATCAAGTTATGGAAGTGAGTAAAGATTTGGATCTATTAAAAAAAGTCAGTGCATATTTTGATGAGAAAACATTACGAAAAATTGTCGCTGAAGAGAAAAGCATCGATAAAAGTGATATCGAAATTCTATCTTGGAATTTCGAAAAAATTAGCGGCAAGGGTGACAATTATTTATCAGTCGTCGATAGATTATTAATCAAAAGCCGAGTTCAACAAAAAACGTTAGAAACAAAGATAATAGTGAAATCTTTACCGGAAAATGTGTTTAGAAGAAAGCTGCTCAGGAGTGCAGAATATTTTCGCAATGAAATAATCTTTTATTCCGAGGTCATTTCGTTTTCTTCATCAAGTTGATTAACAATTTTTCTCCCAAATAACAACTGAAATTATGTTTTTAGATCGCCACGCGATTTTCAGAATACTTAACGTCCAAGGGTCAGAATCAATTATTAAGCGTACCTCGTTGTTTTGCTTATCATCTGGACGGAGACAATGACTTCATAGCTTTGCAGGATGTCACTGATCTGGGATTTAGTCCGATATCGCGACATGCGTGCCTGAATTATGAAGAATGCAAGTACATTATTGAAGCAATAGCTAAGTTCCATGCTATTTCGTTTGCTTATAAAAATGAACATAGAGAAGAGTTTCAACACATGGCATCTCTTTTGAATGAAACTTTTTACAGGGAAGACATTTTCGAAACTACTTTCAAAAGTTTTCATGTAGGTATATAATCCAATTATTAATAAGAATTTGTTAATTAACAGTGAAATTCAGATATTTTTGATAGGACGATTTATTCCGCATTGCAAGAGATGCTCTAGCTAAGGAATATCCTGGCAGCAAAGGAGAGAAGGTATTTAATTCGTACAAGCCAGACGAGTTATTTAAAAAAGTAATTGAGATTTGCGCGAAAAAAGACGCGGAGACGTCGGTGATTAGTCAAGGCGACACATGGGCGCCAAATTTCATGATGCGTCGGACAGAACAGGGAGAAACAGAGATAATAATCCTAGATTTTCAAATTGCTAGATGTGCGAGTCCTGTACTCGACGTCGTATTTTTCATTTACGAATGCACTGATAAAAAACTACGAGATCGATACTATGATGCATTGTTAAAGGAATACTATGACGAACTGACAAAAACGATTAAAATTCTTGGAGCTGATGCAGATATGCATTATTCATGGGAAACTTTTCAAAAGGAGGTAAATTGCGAAAATTAAAAATGAAATATTCATAACAACACTTTGCATTCCACAAATCTTTTTTATAGGTAAAAGAGCAATCAGTGTATGGCTTAATGTTTGCCTTAGTGAATGTGCCTTTGAGTTTAATACCAGAAAATGAAGTATTTGATTTAGATTCAATGAAAGAAGAAGTTTCTGATATTGCAGATTTGGATCAATTACCGAATTTACAAAAAGCTGAAGACAGGCAGAGACTTGCTGACATTATTTTACATGCTGTAGAAAAAGAATTTATCATAACTAATAATAAGATAAACTGAAGAAAGTTAAGGTCCATGACAAAATATCTAGATTCCAATACAATCATGCAATTGCGTTTTTCAAATCGACTGTGTTTGTACAAATTAAAGTTATAGTGTATTTTAAAAAATAACCTAATACAACTGACAATAAAGTGTTCAATATTTTCTGTACAGATATTTTAATCTTTATTACATTAGAATTAAATAAAATATACATAATCTGTAGTATTTTAGTATAACAGCATTTTTCATTAGTTACTCATTTGATGAATTTTTTGCAGCTATTGCATATTCATTAGTAAATGCCATAGCAACTTTTTATATCAATATATGTATATTTATATATACCTATGTATCACATGTAGTTCAAAAAGAGGAAACTGCAGAGTCAATGTATGAATAAACATGACATTGCAATTTGAGCAAGAAGCGTTTTCACAAATCATGACCTTACAAATTTTATCACATCATCGATAAACTATGTTAAATCTTTTTTCACACCTAGAAAAAGCTTTAAAGGGGGTTTTTAACTTTTCTTCACTTTTGTAAATTCAGTCTCACAATTCTTTTTTTGTTTAGAATGTTCTCAAGTTTCACTAATTAAATATAAGTGTAACCTGCCTTTACAAAGTATAAAAAATAAACCTTTATTTATGAATCTTGAGACTGCAATCTGTGCGAAGAGATGTTGCTTGCATCGAAAACTGTTGTGTCATCTTCATCATCCTCATCCAATGGTAGTGGCCTCATCTCAACATCTTGCCTATGTGCAAGAACACCATACTTCCTAACCATTTGAGCACGTGTATTATTTAACCTTCGTAAATAGAGTAAAAAGATTAATATTGTTTGTCATTGCCATCAGGGAAAATATCCTCATACAGAAAATTAATTGATTAAAAACCTACCTAAAACTACGGAACACCATATATGCCATAACAAGCACACTAAGGCCGAGTATAACAAAAACACCCCTCATTAATGCTCCAGAATTCATAGAAGACAAATCCATCCCATTGGTAGACTTTAAAATATATATTTTTTGTATAAGTAAGGCTTTTCAAGAAAAGCGAAATATATTAAATGAATGTTATTGATTTTTTAGTATAACAAACAGTAACTGCAGCAAAATGCAATAATACAGTTGCATTACAGCATTACCAAAATTTTCGTAAACATGGTAAATAAACATGAAAATATCGATATAAAAATGTCATGCTGAAATAGTTGAAAAAAAAATTCTTACTGAAATTGTCGAGGATGCAGGCTTTATCGTAGTCGAAGCGGCTCCAGGAGCCGCTTTCGAGGTTATGTTAACCCCTGCTTTTTTAACGTCGCCAATCGTAGCGGATGCATTTTTTGCGATACTTTGTGCAGGAAACTCCTTGGCCGCATCCTTTGTCTCTGCCGCAGCGGTTTCACCGACGATTTCCTTACTTCCACTTTTATTATTTAAAGGCACAGACTCAGCGGCTCGACGTTTTTCTCGGAAATTTCCGTCGCAACTCGCCAACTGGGATAGCAGAAATATCAGAAGAAAAACGAAAAACTTGATCCTCTGGATTCTTGAGCGCGTCATTTTTTTCTATACATCTGTATAAGTGTTTACTTTGAGATTTATATCACAATACGATTTGACGTTTCAGCAGTATTTTTCGCACCATCTTGGAAACGTATTTGTTATTACTCATATGGGCTTATCTCACTTTCTGGAAACATGCATATCTTCATGCTTCGCTGCTTCCAGCAATTTGCACATTTATAGTGACATCGTCAGTATTGCAACTTGAGAATGTAAAAATCACTGCAAGATGTCTTTTTTTTCAGTTATGCACGTGCGCGCGCCAAATTCAAATTGATAAATGAGCAAATCAAATATAAAGACAAAAGTTTTATACAAATATATACATGTATAGGTGTATGCTTTATTCGCACTCAACAGTTGACATCCGCACTTATTATATTATTTACACAAACCAAATTGTTGGTTAAAGCAACAATATATTCTTTGATTCGAGAGCAAACATAAAAGTACAAAAAATATTTTATTATATACTCATACAAATATATAAATCTACGATTAATTTTCTGTAGAGAACCTCAACTGCAGTTATAGCTTATAATTCATCTACATTATATTACCACCACCGCCAAGATCACTCATCAGGTTACCACCGAAAACTTCGAGAGCCTTGAACAGTGAAGAGAGAAAAACTTGAAGAGCTGACAGTATTGACGCGAGCAGCGTTGCAGTCATGGATAAGACGTTGAAAAGTAATACACGAACGTCATTTAAAATATTCCCTAAAGCATCTATCGGTACTAGAACCATGTGATACTTGTCGCCGGATGAGGATACTGTAGTTACCTCAGTAGAAGACTGTCCATCGTCTGAAATTTAAGAAAAACAAAAAAGATTAATTCTACGAATGATTTCTTCGTTAGCAGATTTCATCAAGTCAAATGTAATAAAAATTTACCTTGATCCTCATTACTATTAGCAGCTAAAATATACTGACACACGCAAGCCAACAGCAAAAGTATGGAGAAAAGCTTTGACATGACAAAAAGTAGTTGATAAGTAAGCCTCTTCAATTGCGCTTACTAAGTAAGTCTAACTATAAGTGGACGAGACTTGTGGCTGGTTCGTAATTTATAATGAATGTGTGACACAACAGTTGATACCTTTAAACGGTTTAATTTGATAAATTAACTTTTACTTATCTTTATAATATAATTCGAGCGAATATACCAAAGTTTTTCTTTGAGGAAACTGATGTTGCTTATAATTGAGTTCAATTTTAGAACAAAACAAGTAAAACCGCTTTGTTATAGTAGAATGTAATTGTTGATACAATTTTTCTTTAAATTTTAGGAATACAGTATGTCGATTTTGAATATGATGAAAATGACCTATAATAAAAAAATTTATGTTCCATATGCATAACTTTATAAAAAGGCTTTGTCTTTTATTTTTATATTTTTCTATATTTATTAGACAAAAGAAATGCATTCATTTAAATCTATTGAAAAACTAAGATTAGATAGTATATAATATCTATTCATGCAGCTGTGAGCTTATTTTCTTTGGTAAAATGCTTAGAAAAATAGGTCGAACCTTTCAGTATTCCGTTTTCTCCCTGTAAATAACACTTTTGCACCTAAAATAAGTATAATTACTATGTTGAAAAAGTATCTATTTTGGTTTTACCTTATGATATTGATCATCGGTGCTATGAACGCAGCACAAAATAAGTTTTTACAATTTTATTTATTTATTAAATTCTGTGTGCTATCATTGACTAACGATAAATCTTTCATTTCTTTAGTTGCCAACATCGAATCTCAAAAAGAATCACAATCTCTTATCGGAAGATGTATCTGTAGTTAGTGACACTGTAGCTTATACTAAACAAAGGATCAGGACCGTTAAAGATACATATCACGTTGCAACGCAAATGTACAGATTGTATTCAAGAATTTAAAATGAACATTATCTTAAAATTCGTTAATCGTTTCAGACAAACAGCATTTATAAAAAGCATTCATGAGGTTTTTTACTAACGTTATATCTAGCAAAGGTATGGTTATACATAAACAAATTTATATTGGAGAAAAAACATTTATTTAAAAAATGTATAAATGCAAGTGACGTTTTAACAACTTGTTTCATTATTATCATCACTGTATATAAGTGACTCAACTAATTAAAAAATTAATATTCTATATATAATTGTCTATTGACAAGGACGACACTGCAAAATATTCGTTAACAGAGCCTCAAATATAAGTTCATTTTTGATCATCATGAATCCAATGGTTCATTTTTATTATTGCAATTTTTTTTCGATTATAAGGCAGAGCTACTTGGTGGCTATTCCTGGAGATAATATTCGGTCGACCTTGAGGTCACCTGGTCATCGTCTACAGGAAGTCGCGTCTTTAAATATTTGCAGCCAAAACCGCCATGGATACCACACTCGGAGCAGCTTTTTGAAGCATCGTTTAATGCATGTTTTACATTTATGCAGATATCTTTTTTAAATGTTGGATTTTACTTGCGTCAATTTTTCCTTCTACTATACAGAAAATATACTGCAATTGAAAAAGTTAAAGTATATCTTGATGTTTAATAAATACTGGAATGCATCTTGAACACTGTTCATACGCCTTTTCAAACCGACTAATATCATTATCCTGTAATAAAAAATACCAAAAATATTATACAGATTATAGAAAAAAATATTTCTGATAAATTATAGTAACATACGAAATATGGATCTTCAATAACAATCTCTCCCTCAGGATCGTAAAGACCTAAAAGTTCAATTTTCGCCTTAGTTCCTTGCGGCTGTATGCGACCTAAGTGTCCAATATTGTAGTAGTCCATTCCGAAAATCCAGTCGAAATTTTCGAAGTCTTCTTTTTTAATCTAACAGAATGAAAAAATTAATTTTACAATGATCTAAGCAAATTTATATCAGCATATATAAAATAATCATATACCGTTCGCGCAATATGATTATAATCGGTGATGCCATTTTTTTCCAGAACTTCCAAAGATTTTGCATTGATAACTTTTCCTTCGTGATATCCGAATAATGCAGCGCTGTCGACTTCCCACTTATCACTCATGTCATGTTTCTCGAGGTATTTTCGAAAAACTGCTTCAGCTATTGGCGAGCGACAAGTATTTCCTAAAAGTGGATCATATTCATTTATAGATAGTGTATATATAAATTTAATTAATGCTGGTTATATACATAAACAAATTTATATAAATTGGAGACAAAAAAGTTATTTAAAACATATAAGTGACTTGACTCAACTAATTTAAAAAAATTAATATGCTATATATAACTGGCTATTATTATGACAAGGACAACACTGCAAGATATTCGCTCACATTAACAGAGTTCAAATAATCAATATATATTTTTAGAACCTAAAGATAATAAGTATTTTGATAAATATTACATTTAAAACACACTTATTATAAGTACTTGCCGAAACAAACCATCAGAACTTTTTTCTTCTTCGACATACTTTTGACAACTGCGCAAAACTAATCTCTGTGAACTGAATTTTAGTTGCTTTTAAGTAATATGTATATGTAGTTGGCATCAAACGAAGTCGATAAAATTAGAACCAACTTTCGAAAATCAAAATTCGCGCCTGCGCCACTTTGCGGCACTCAGTACGCATGCGCCGAAATCGAGCGCAGCGCAGACCATTCACTGCGCAGCCCTGTATTATGAGTCTGTGTCTGTGCCTGTGGCCATGTGGTTAGCGATGTGATGGAGTAAAAACATTATATTTGTTATTTAGATTGTTTTGTTTGCTTTAAAAATGTCGTTTTTCATCCGGAATCAACGCGATACCAGAGGCCCGAAGCGAAAGGTAATTATACTTAGTCTTTTTAATCAATGATGATAATAAATTTAGTAACATGCGTTCAACTCCAGTTTTTAGGTTAGAATAAACTTTGTATATTTTTATATTTCACTGTTAAAATTACGTGTTTTATATTAATTGTTAGTATTTTCTAGTACTTTATAGAATAATTCTCTGCGGCATCTTCGAAAAACACATACACTATGTTCTTGAAATTTTTCATTGATTATTATTAAAATTAAGTTATTTGAAAACAATTTACATCCGTTAGTCTTATTAATATTAAATTATCTGTAAATGTCATCATTTCTTTATAGTTCAATAGCTAACAGTATGATAAAAATGACGTTTTAAATATAATTTTGTTTAAAACACATCTTTAAATAAATACAAACGATTTTTAATCATCATCTCCAAATAGTTATCAAAATATATTTTTTGCAGATTAATGGAGCAAGTGCTAAAGATTCAAAGAATCAAGCATCAAAATCAAAGAAGAAGATAAACAAGAAATATGTGAATGATGACAACGAAAGTATTGGCAGTACAGATGAAGAATTTGCTGAAGAACAAAACAGGTTTTTTCCCAAGCTTATTTTATTAATTTCCATTTAATAATATGTATAGTCTTACTAATCATCTCACTTATTTACTGTACAGAAATGAAGACGAGTTTGAAGAATCAGATGAAGAAGAAGAGACTGCACAGGAAAAACGTCTTAGGCTAGCCAAAAAGTATTTAGAAGAAATTGAAGAAGAAGGTAAATTATTTAAGCAAGAGTTATTATCATTGCTATTCATGAAATGATTAACAATTATTGTTTTCTCATGTATATTTTAGAAAAAGATAGAGCAGAATTTGAAGAAGGTGCCATTGCAAAAAGATTAAAAGAAGAATATCTGGAAGAAAAGGGTAGATTGAGAAAAGTAGTCGCTAACACATACACAGGACACAAAGAACCATGTATTCTTCGATGCAAAGATCACAAAGACTCTGTTACGTGTGTTTGCATTTCTAACGATGGCCAATTCTTGTTTTCTGGATCTAAAGATGGATCTTTAGTAAAATGTAAGAACCAAAGAAATTGCAGTTGCTTAAAAATTGTTACGAAAATTTGTATAAAATTATATTTTTATTTTTTAAGGGTCTTTATCCGACAAACAAAAATTAAAGTCTTTGAAAGGCAAAGGCAAAAATCAAGATGGAATGAAATCTATACGGTGCATAGCAATAAGTACGGATAGTAGATTTTTGGTAAGTTTATTGGCTGTTGAAGTTGGTTTAAAATTTTTTATTCTATGAAAAACAACATATAACGATCTTTTTTTGACAGGTCGTGGGGTGTGATGGAACAAAGAATATAAAAGTTTTCTCACCTGTAGATCTTAGTCACATAAAGGATCTACAAGGCCACAGAGATGTAGTTTCTGGTCTGGTATTCAGAAAAAATACGCATACTTTATATTCTGCATCTATGGATAGGTGTGTAAAAGTATGGAATTTAGATGACATGGCTTACGTTGAATCTCTGTTTGGCCATCAAAATGGTATAACATCAATTGATGCTTTGGCACGTGAAAGAGCCATCACAAGTGGTGGTTTTGATGGAACGGTGAGGATATGGAAGATTGTTGAAGAATCACAGTTAATTTTTAATGGACATGGTGGTAGTATAGATTCTGTAAAGTTAATAAACGAGGAGAACTTTTTGAGTTGTGGTGACGACGGACAATTATGTGTTTGGGGTTGTTTAAAGAAGAAACCGCTATGCTGTGTACAAGAAGCTCATGGAAAAAACGAAGAAAATAATTTGCCGATGTGGATATCTAGTATTGCTACATTGTTGAACACAGATTTAGTTGCTTCAGGTTTGTAATTAATACTTAATTTATGAAATCTGATATTACGTTTGGCTCATGTTTTTTTATTCAAAATTTGCTTATTAAAAAGTGCAAAAGTCGCAGCTTTATACATATGTAAACAAGTTAAGATGTAAAATTAGCATCTGTTGCAGGTGCCAGTAACGGTGTCATAAGGTTATGGAAATGCGGAGAATCATTTAGAAGCTTGCAACCTCTTTTTGATATCAAAGTAACTGGCTTCGTCAATTCGCTCGTTTTCACACCTGATGGAAAGTACCTTATCGCTGGAATCGGGCAGGAGCACCGATTGGGACGATGGTGGCGAATTCCAGAAGCCAGAAACAGTATAGCTATAATTCCACTTACCCAAAATCAAGCAAATACGTGATTTTAAAAGCTCGATGTAGAAAGTAAGTGATCATGAAACCTCAAACAGCCAGAGGCGTTATACATTCTATCAAGAAACATTGTTAAATGTTATAACTACTGTCCTTGGTAGAATTTCGTTACAAAAATTTTATTGTACAGTAAAAAGTGTAACATATTTTTTTAAGAGAGCCACTGTATCTATACCTTGAATACACAACACTCAAAGTAATGTTAACAATTTTTTTATTTAAGTAATGAAGAAAAAAACTTTTTTACTTCAAAGTCTCAGTGTACAAGTCTAGCAAAAAGTCTTGTCAATCATAAATCATTTTTAAATCATTGTTTAGATAATAAATATTGAACAAAAATGTAAACACGACCTTGTTCTCAATTATACTCATTTCTACTAAACCAAATCTTTTTGTAAACTATAAAAAAAATGTAGACACTTCCAAAGAAGACGCATTTTCAGATTCTCTCCAAAGCGAAAAAGCATTATCCGCAGTTCTTTTTCGGCGCTCTTCCGTTCCGTTACGTCGGCGCGCGATTCTATAAAGGAGCAAATTACCCGCTGAATTATCGTGTCTCGAGCCATCATTTTATACTTGCAAAGACGATTCTCACGCGAGGTGTATCGTATAAGTACTCGCTCGAGAGAAGGCCCAAACGTGCCGGCATCGACAGGGCTCATTTCGTCCCGTTTTCTCCATTCATCCGTTTCTTATTTTTTTTTTATCGCGAGAACGTGCCATCAATTCGGTAATAAATAATAGGCCGAATACATTATAAAATTGCGGCGTCAAAGAAACGCAGAATTTTTTCGAAAGGACTCGCGTGTGTATGTGAGGGAGGGATTGAATAAATAAATGCATCAGCGTAATCTTGAAGTTTTGTGTTTTTTATTTTCTTTCACTCTCATCGTTTTTATACATTCTCTTCACACTAACTTCTACGTGTTTTAGAAAATTATCAAATTTTTACAGTCGTCTTGTATGTATACGAGTACGTAAATTTTTCATCATCGTCAAACCGTTTCTCATCGTTTCTTCTTCGTCGTCTTCTTCTTCTTCTTCTTTTTTTTTAAGAAAAATATAAACAAGTTTCCACCTTTATAAATGTATAATAGCTGATTACAAGCGTTTCGCGAAAACAATTTTTTTATTTCGTCACCACGAAAGTAAAGACTGTACGAAACGTTACTTTTTTTTTTCCTTTTTTCATCGTATACATCTCGTCGTCGGCATTCAGAGAATACGCTTTCGCGAGATTATACAATGCAAATAACAAATTTCCTCGTAATGTATAAATTCTTGACGTCGCCCAGCCGAGATCCCTATAAAGTACTTTGGTTTCTTTTACACTACGCATATGTCGCTCTCAATTTCTCTCTCTCTCTCTCTTATTCGCAATCCGCTCACGCTACACGTATTAAAGAATCAAACAATAATCTGCCCGTGAGAAAAAAACTCGCTGGTGGTGGTGTGTATGTGTGTGAGAAATATTGGACGTAATTATGCACTGAAAAAAAAAATGATTAAACTGCGCTTTTGTAATTCGTTACTTGAGGTGGGGGGGAGGGGGATAGGAATAGGTTTACACGCATATTCTCGTGTATTTAGCACTGTGTGTATGTGTATGTGATCATCTGGCTCTGTAATTCTTTTTTTTCTGTTTAACGTACGATTATCTGCAATTTTTTTGTTGATTATGTCGCTTTTTTCCTGTTTTTTTATTTTCTGTTCCTTCCTGTTTAAACACTATTTCGCTACGATGGACTACTGTTATGAATTCTACGCTACTTTGTATTGTATTGTAATGCATTTGTATGAACGACGTATCTGTACTTGCGGTAATGTGCTTACCTGCTGGTGCAGGGCACACGCAACCTATTTTTAAAAATTGTCCCTGCTTACGGAACCGCTCGCGCGCACGATCCGCCGCGCGCGATCCACTGCTCTCGTTTCTTTTTTTAATTTTTTTTTTTTTGTTTTGTTTTCATTTCTTTATCTTTCAACTGCTTTGTACTGTTGCGAGTGACTCTGACGAATCGCAAAGTCGATCGATATACACTTTTACATATTTTATTTATTACATACAGTCGACTAAATGCGTCGGATGGGACTTTCATGTTTATATTTTTTTTTGTTTCTTGCCGTACAATAATAAGTGTCTGTGTGTAGGTGATGAATTTTATTTCTTTTTTCTTTTATTTTCGTTACACTCAAAAGAGAAGAAAAGAAAAAGTGAAATCGCGCACGTGAAAAGTGTCATCATCATCATCATCTCTCCAACTCAAATTGTATACTTTTATATACGATCTTTTTTTTGTTCGGAATGAAAAAAGAATCGTTAGGCCGAGTTCGCGTATAATAGACATCAGCTCTCATATCCCGCAGTATATGTATAATTGTATATGTATGCATGTATAACAACAACAACAACAATGCCGCGCATATATATTATATTATATATATATCAATGAAAAATTCCCTTATTTAGAGTTATTTATATATATAATACGCGAGATAAAATAAAGAAACACATGATATTCAGAGAAGGACAATAATAATTCGAGGATGACGATCGCGTCGCAGGTGGCGGATCGGGCGGCCAGGCTCTCGTAATGTCATATATATAATATATAATAATATATTGTGTCTGTATCATAATCTCTCATCGTCGTCGAGCGCGAGCGAACCGACGGGATGTCTGTCACAAAATAATTTCCATTTCATTCTTACGTGAAGTTGATCGTGATCTGGCGCTACATAAGTGTGTTTTACATAAACGCATTCAAACGCTCTCGTGTATGTGTGTCGTCGAGTTTAATTAGTACACACCTGCTGGTAATAATCGTAATTATACAATGAATAATCGTGTCTCTGCAGCTCGCATTTCCCCGTTTATTTTATTTACGTTTTTTTTTTCTTCTTCATTAAATATCCCGCCCCCCGACTCACCCGATCAATCTCTTTAGCTATTATCCTTTAAATCGACATTTATAATATCGCCGGCTTCGGACCCTACCCCCCTACCCGTCGCACTTTAAAAATCTTAGACATCAACGTACATTCACTTTTATAATAAATCGTTATTAGAAACCTATCTTGTACCTACTATGTATTTAATATAAACTTCGTCTCGCGTCTCTTTCTCCTCGTCTTCTTTCTTTTTATACTCATTTATATCGTTAATTCATTAATCGCTTACTTTTTTCTCTTTCTTTCGTTATGCTCTCTCGCATTCTTACTCTTAACTCCTGTCTCTCTCTCTCTCTCTCTCTCTCTCGTTCTAGATAATTATTTACAAAAGCTTCTCGACAATTCGTTCGCCCTCCCCGTCGTCTATTCTTCGATATTTATATGTATTTATATTTTATTTATATATAATATTTATATATAACGTACATCGTTGATCGACGAGAGCAACCTCGTCGTATTTGTTCTGGTAAACAAGTGGGCATTTTTGTGAATATTAATCTCTTTTTTTATCTGTATATCTTTATTTCTCTCCTCCTCCGCCTCCTCATCATCATCATCCTATTATATCGTCTCTCGTTATTTTTCATCTCATTTTGCGAACGCAAGCGCCGTTTTGAGAATGCGATTTGTGACTTCAACTAGGTCAGACGTGGGCTTTGTCTCTTGATGCTGCATCAGTGAGTGCATGTGTGTGTGTTTCTGTAAATCAGATTGTTCTATTTCGCTCTATTTCGATATTATAACCATAATATTTGCAAAAGTTTGCTTTCGTTTACTGCTTCGTAATAGCTGCACTATTGTTAAATTACTAAATGTTATGTACTTATTCGTAATTACTCTCGGTGTGTGGCGCATAAAACAATAATAATGATAATAATAATATACCATACTTATATATCCTGTGAGTGAGTGAATGTGTTGCTTGTATGACTATTGATTAAATTGATTATAAATGGCTGTATTGCGAAGTTTAAAATTATTGAGAAAAACTGCAGTTGTATAAATGATATATGGAGATGATTAATTGACTAGATTAAGTTTAAACGATTAATTTCATATACTCGCAGTCTCGTTCTCGTTTACAACGGTATAGGCATATTTATTATTACTCTCATCTCGGTAAAAATGTCATGCAAACTCGGACACTTAAATTTATTATAATATGCAAGCGTTGAAAACGTATAGACGAAATTTCAAAATATAAACGGCTGTATACTTGAATGAATGCGCCCACGTCTGTTCTATACATATACATATGTATATATATTATACTGCACACGTCAATTATTAAACATACGAAAAGTCGACGAAGCGCCATGGATCATTGAAATTCGGCAAGGAACGGCATTATCATGTGGACGTGCAGGGGATTTGCAGCTGAGAAAGTACGAATGCCGATTCTTCGAACAATAAATAGTTTCTTTCAACAGGATTACTTTTTTTTCGTTTTCTTAAATATCATCACCCGAAGTCAATTTTTTTCTCTAGTTTTTCATTTTTGAATACTCTTTCAACGAAATTTGAATAGTACGTACATCATCTATTGTTCATCTTGTACTAAAAAATTGGCAGTATGCTTATGAGCTATTTATGTGTTACAATAATAAATCGTCTGTGGAAATCTCTTAACATTTAATCATTTGAAAAAGTATGTGACGTGATAACATTGTTATTTGAGGTAGCAATCTAAAGAATCGAAATTCGTTTTTCTATTCTTTGCGGATGAGGCTTAGTCAAGGAGTATTAACAAAAAAAAAATAGAAGGCAAAAAGTCTGTTTAAGCTGCACATATGTGTGAGTGACCATATCTAGTTCGATTGCAAATCGTTGTGTATGTATATTTCAGCTGCGCACGCGGCAGTCGTATAAATTACAAGCGATGTTTACGTTGTGCCTTGCCTGGCGCGCAGAGCACCTCCTCTGTGAAATTACAATCGCAAAATGCTCGTTGTGCAATTTAATCGAATCGCTCTCCGCGAACGTTTCGCTGCATGTACATTCATAAAGGAACGGCAGAAACGAAATCGAGCATATGCAAAATAACGGCAATATCCCACACCGTATGTGCATCAGCTCTCTGTCTCTCTTTCGTCCGATCGTTTCGCTGCGCCCGAGGAGACTGACCGTTCTCAGCTCTTTTTTTCCCTCCACAACGAGAACGAAATTATACCTGACGCAGCTCTCAATCGAAATATTGTAAACTACATATACGTGAAAAGTAAAATGCGCTACTTCATGCACTAAACAAAACCAAATCATACGTGATACATCAATTTCTCTTATTAAAAGTTTTCTACGAAATAAAAACATAAAGATACAAAAAGTGTCGAGGAAATAAGGTCGGTCGAGAAAATCCTAGCTGCTCGTGCTCCGGAGAGGTTCGTCGCGAGAGAAATCGCGAGGATGCACTCACGTCCGCCCCGCGGCTGCGGATAATAATTCCACGCTCTCGGCTCTTTCTCTAGCGAAACACTTGACTAGAAGGCGCTTAGGAATCCGTGCGCTCCTTTTTTCACAGCATCAGCCGGCCGCGAGCTCACCCTCCCGCGGTCATCGTGACGCGCATATATCGCCTGTATATACGTTTCGCGAATTCACACACGATCCGCTCGTTCTTTGCGGTTTTACACTGCCCTCGACGCTGAAGCGTAAACAAACGTAAGGAGAATGAAGCGAATGAAGAAAAGAAATTGACGGACGGTTTGAAGAATTTGAACGATATACTCGGTACAAAGCGGACTGTATTATATATTTAGATATCTCTCGTTGCTGATATTTCCGCTTTGAGCAGATCAGTTACGTGCGAAATAATAACATAACAAAGCTATAAATAATTTTCCGGCTATCGCTGTCTCATTGTTTTTGTATCGCGGAGATACGGGCTGTCCCTCGTGTATTATACGCGTGACCGATATTTGTTCTCGTTACAAATAGAATAACATTGTTTGCTTCGCGACAATTTATTTGTTTGCACAATACCGTTTTGCCGACTGCGTGACATTGAATAAACGTGGGTACGAGCGAATTTGTATAAATTTACATCGTGGAGGCTTGCGTCATAACGGTATATACGCTCGAAGACAGTTTCTCTTGGCGATGTCGATTGCTTCAACGAGAAGCACATCTTTACGTTGAAACCGCAGCGCGCAAATAAGCGCGAGGGTAAAAATGGAAAAGGAGGAAATCATAATTCACATGCAAGGTAAACACAATAAAATAATAAGTATAATGGAGATAAAGAAAAATAAAGACAACTAAAAAATAATTTTTAAATAAGAATTTTATAATTTCATATATATATATAATGCTACATATTTTACAATTTTTATGTACACATATAAAAATTATTTTCTAATAGTGTTTGTAAGTTAAGGATAAAATAATTTTTATACATCCTAGATAAAAATCGTAAAAGAATCGCGCGAATAAAAATCATCGGCGCAGAACAGTCAATCTCCGTTTATTAGAACACCTCGAACGATCAAACGGAAAATCTCGTCGGTATTGCAGTTTATTCGTACGGACATTACGGAAAATTCACTTTTACAACATGATATGCGTGAGGCTGACAAAAAAGTCGGTAAACAATACAATATAATATGTATACTTGTATAGTCGACAGATTAAAAACATTATTATGCTCGCGAAGTACACATTGCCTTCCATAATCGATGTGGTCGCTCGGGTGCACGTGTGTGTATATTGTATATCGTTTGTTTTGCTTTTTGCAGACGCTGTATAATAAATAAAAGTTTGCAATTAAAAAAAATTGTAGAATTAAGGACGGGGTCTAGGAAAGTCGGGTTAAACGAACGGTGTCTAATCGTGCGTTGGCGAGTGGATAAAATGCCTCGTCGGTTTTTCAAGTAGTATAAAAACAAGACGGAGCAGGCGCATTATTTGGACGTGCCCCCTCCATTTCGCAATTTATTCACTATTAAATTTGATATTTTACTAATAATAATAGAATATCGAGTAAATATTCGTAGTGTCGTAATATTAATAGATAATAAATATAATACAGATCTATAGATAGGTGTCTCGGTATAATACAGCTATGATACAATAGTCTTCGGTTAAACATTCTCGCCAGTCGCGCATTCTCGCACGTGCACACTCGTACCATCATATCTCTCCTCTTTCTCGCATCCCTTCGCTCTTTCAGACGTGCAGCGTCCACATATTCGCGCATATCGCACTTTCTCCCCATTCACTCGCTCACGTCGTCGCTTGCTAACGCACACACGAAATAATAATAAAAATAAAACAGAAAGTTTAACACAAAGAAAAATATTGCGAAATTGACAGTCACGTGGATTTCGTAATATTCTCGCGGCGTCCGCGGGGACACACTTCAGTCCGAATTCAATTTGTTTTTTTTTGTATTTTTTTTGTTTTTGCTTTTTCGTCGCCTATTATAAACAAAAGCGCTCCTGGCAGTGGCTCTTTTTATTCGAAGCAGCGGCGGCGAGAGCACACCCTCGACAAAGGCAGGATATTTTTAATTTACATTTCTTTGTTTATATATTCGTCGAGGGAGGACGAATGCACTTTCGTTGCATCTCGTGTTTCTCGCACGCGCGCGTTCCTTTGTCCATTATTTTTTTTTACAAAAAGCGCTTTTCATTAGGCCTCCCCGATGAGCCGCTTGTACAATGCTCGTTAGGAATTGTGATTAATATTCTTCTTCGCTTATTTACACAGAGGCGTGCTAATTTCATTTTATGCCGTTTTACGCCCAGGACACGCGATCGAGCGCGCCGCGACGATATCCCGGGCCTTTCATCTTTCGCATGGAATGACGCGGTTTTCTTTTTTTAATAAGGCGCGCGCATCGGCCAGTCGAATCGCTTCCTTTATACAACGCTAATACCAAACTTCCGAATCGCCGGGAGTCAAAACAAAAAAAAATTGTACAATTTTCTTTTTCGTTCAAAGCAACTAATACTCGTGAAAATGGCATCAATTTCAGGTGCACTTTGGGAGGGTCGACTCGCGGCGATTGCCTGATGCAACATAAACAATAGTTGAGAAATGAACCGTGAACGCGTGTGATACACCGAGCGATTCGATTGCTCGACTGTGCATTGTAAGAAGAAGTCGCGTGCGGTTCGAGACGCAGAAGAGGCTTTCCCCACAGGCGTGGTCCTACAGAAGTCTTAGGAGGCACGTTGTTTCACTTTGACACGCTCCACGCTCGAGGACACTATTTTCCGCCGTCTGTGTTTTCGTATTCGAATAGCACGCGCACGCCTAGCACTCGGAATAAATAGCTATAGAATTAGCGCAATGATAACGAATGACAACCAAATACACGACTATCGCTCCGCACTTATTCTCTCGCTCGTTCGCTCTAGAGTATAGTGATAATAGTGGGCGTACTATGGTAGTGCCTAGTAGTTTAGAGTTCTTCACAATCGCATTCGCTCCGACGTTAACAGTTAATATGGCTTGTCGCTCTCTTCCAATGCTGCTGCTGCTGCTGCTCTTCTCTTGGCCGTCGAACCGCGCGCGGCCGCACGTGCACGCACATCCTCACACACACTCGAGAGAGTTCATGTCGTCGTCAACTTGTTTCATCTTTTTTTTTGTTCATTTCTCGTGTTTACGTTTTTCTTTCATAAATTTGCATCGTCCGCGTGCTGCCGAGAGACGCTTGGCCGCGCTCGTATAAGAGCCGGCGGCGCGCGGCATCTCTCGCGGAAATGAATTATAAACGTAGGATTACAATCACAGAAGAAGGGGGTTTTGTTTTCTTGTTTGTTGTTCATTGACGCAGCTCGATTCAACGACTCGTGGCCCGTGAGTCGCTTCACCGCAGCAGATAAGGCAGGAGCACGCCGCACAGCAGCGTCAGCGTCCACGCGAGCTGCTGCTGTTGGCAGAGCGTTCGCAGCGTCGACGAGCTCGCCCCGTTGTACGTCAGCTCCTCGTTCTTCACCACTTCGTTCGGGTGGTCCGAGTACTCCTCTGCAAAATCAAGAAAAAATTCTCACGTTAATTCACAGCCTTACATGGTAAATAATTTCAAACCGTTCTCGCAACTCTCAAGTACACCTATAGACAGACATACATAACACGGGTACTCGATATATGCAAGAAATACGTGTGAAACGACATGCAAGCCCAGTTTTCCCGCGACACCAAAAATCTCAGACACAATGAATTCCCACTACCTAATCAACAAGCTCTCTCGCTCAAAAGAGCGAAAAATAACGACTAAAAGCCGCGCGCGAGGGGAGAAGGAAAGAAAAAAAAATGCAAAAACAGAAGAACTCCATATCCAAGCCTGGCTGAATTTCGCAAGAGCCGCAGTAGTAGTAGGCGGCGGTGCAGCCGCCGCGAGTCATTATGCAGAAAAGCAAGCAAACCGCGAGAATTCTCGTCGTATATATATACCAAGCGCGATGATTGAGCAAGCGCGCGAATTCGAAGGTAGACTGCGAGACAGACACTATATATGTAGTATATATGTATATACATTTTCACTCTTGGCTGGGCGCGATTTCTGACTCTCGGGAAACGTGAGCCGAGGATGAGGCTTCGGCACTTCCTTTCGGCTAGGTGCCACCTTTCACCTCTATGGATCGGTTGTCCCCCCGGTGCGACAACACGCGTTTATTAACGCGTTCGATGTGAAACTTATCGGCCGATGCAAATGAGCCTATTTCGAAGTCAAATTACTAGGTGACGACGACGACGCCGCCGTTGCCGCCGACGAGAAAGACGAGAGCTAACCGGGGCTCTCCCTTTCGTTTGAACAGATGGCGGCCGTCGGAAAAAGCGCCACTGGCCTCCTCTCGACTGTATGTAGAAAGAAAGAGAGAGAGAGACCAGTAGAAGAGCTAACCCCCTTTTTTCTCTGCCTGTATGTGTGTGTGTGTGTGCTTGCTCACCGAGCGACTGCGCCGCACTGCTGCGTGTCTCTATTCAAAATAGGTCTTTTTCTATATATATGTATGTATATACAGTACGCGAGAGCTCTGCGCGCTTTACTATTAAAAATGATGATAAGAGCATTTATTGTGAGCGCTACGTGAAAGGGGCGGTCTGTGCGCATGTTTTATCAAGCTCTTTTTCAGACTTTCTCACACACACACACACGGCTCTGCTGCAGAGAAAACTCGATTTTCCTTCGAGGAAAATTCCTGAATTCGCGAAATTCAATCCCTTAATTCCTCCGCCCCCTAAACAAGAGCTGCTTTCATCCCGGAGATTTCTAAAACCCGCGCATAATTCATATATACTGCACAGAGAGTGAGAGAGAAGGGCTGAAAGGCCCTTATCTGCAGACTCCGCTGCTGATTTTCAAGCCACGTCCATTACTTAGCGCGAGCTCGCCGACGCTAATTTGCGAAGAAAAGCGCGTATCCACGTACAGTATGCGCAGTGTATATAAAGAAAAATGAAGCGGATGTGTGTGTGGTAGCCGCCCGGCGAAGAGAGTAGAGAGGAAGCAAGCTCTCGCGCTGCGCAGGAAAATAAAGAGCGGCGCGGCGGTCGGCTTTTCAGACGGATCGCCGCAGAAAAAAAAATAGAAAGCCGTCGCGGCTTGCCAACGTCACTGACGCTTCCGCGCCCTCACTGAACCCGACAGCCGCGCTTCTCCGGTGACCGCGCGCCAAGAGCGAGAGAGAAAGAGTAACACGATAGCCTCTATGCGGATGAATAATTAACTTGTTTATTAGTTGCTTCGCGATGGATTTATCCGCGGAGCGTTTTCCGATATGTATAGGAATTTCGAGAGACAGAGAATTAACGTGAGAGATGCTTGAACACCGGTTGTGTCTCTTATACATGCCAGGCGCGAAGTGAAAATTAAGGAAGAAAAAGTACTCAACGAGAGACGGAAGGGCCGACGAGATTCATATAATGAGCGACTATGCAGGCGAAGTATATGTACTTGAATTATATACGCGAGATTGACTTCCTGTGTCATTTCTAATAGCACCGCGCGGCTGGAAAATAGAAACATATCCATGCGTTTAAGCCCATCCGCGGAACTGCTCTGCAGTACTGTATATAATTAACTACTCCTTAAAGACCGGCTCCGCGCGCGCAACACGCTCTTCCTTTTCTCAGCTGTTTTTTCGAAAATCCAGTTTCCCGGCTGTGAATTTTCTCGCTCGACCGAGCAATTTCGAAAAACGGACTCGCGAAAAATACAAGAGAAGTTATATAAGCATGAATATACCCGAGAGAGCACATAAACGAGGGAAGATCCTCCTCGTGCGCGTGCTGCCGATCGCGCAGACGTGATAAGCGCACACGGCGGCGGCAGCCGCACCGAGTGTTGTTTACCGCTCTTGTTTTGGAAGACAATAGTATAGCTACGGCGCAGGGAAGTCGCCAGGCTCCTTCTCCCTCTCACTTCTCACCTTTTTAAGCGTCAACGGATAAAGCCAACGTTCTCACTGATATATACAGAGAGCGAGAGAGACTCGATTCTTCCGGCGTAGTCGTAAACGCGCTCGTAAACGTTATTATTTATCGCGCGTTCGTCAAGCCCGGCGAGGAAATTGCGCGCGATTACTCAGGAAATGGAAATTAAAGCTTGCTAGTAGAGAGCGCGTCCTTTGGGCCTGATTTACAGCCTTTTCGGACGATGATGATGCCGAGCCGGATTACGTCTTCAGCCAGGTTCTCAAGAAACAGCTCTTTTTTTTCACAACTGATGCGATGATAATTAAATTATCGTTCTCTATAATGATCAATTTTCCCACAAGCGTACTATGATAATCTTGCACACACGAGTATACCAACGCGAATATTACATAACACAATAATAACGAAAGAAAATAGTGTACGCACTGTTCTTCTTCTTCTGAGTAATAGAGGTCTTGGGCGGCTGCGATGCCGGGGGTCCCTGGTATATGGGCGGCTGTGGCTGCTGGTGCGGGTAGTTGGGGAACATCGGCACCTGGGGTACGTGCGAGAGCGTCGGCGACGCGTCCTGTCCACTTCCCGGCTGATGATGTCCATTATCGTGTCCGTGATGAACGTTGCTAGGGTAGAACCGGTCGCTGCCCTTGAACACCGAGGGCGGAATTGCCGCGGGCATACCAGCGTTGTTGCCGTTCTGCACAGCCGTGCTTGTCGAGCTGCTGCTGGTGCTTACTGTGCTGCTCGTCACTGCCACCGCTGCAACAAAAGCTCGATTAGTTATAATGTTTCTCATATTATATTGTAAAATAAAAATTGCTGCTCTGCGTGTATAGGGTAATTTTGAGACGCACATGTATAGCCCGGAGGACGATTTGGTCAAACGAAAGCCGCTTTCGGTTTCTCGTTAGGGATAATAGAAGAAGGCGGCGGCTCGGATCGAACGCCGAGTCACGCCGAGGGCGAGGATATGGAAAAAAGAGGAGGAGAGAGAGAAAAAACGAACGAATTTGCTTGATGGAAGACGCAGGTGTGTATGTGTGTGTGTGTGCCCCGGTAAAAGCCGCAGAGTGCGTGGCTTTTTTATACATATAATACAAAGGGGGAAAGTGTACTTGGATATTTGATCGATGAAACGCGCCGGATTTTTTTTCCTCGCGCGCCGCCTTGTTTATTGTGAATTATTATATACGAGAGAGGCTTTTTCTTTCACCCAGCAGCGAGTGTCAAATTTTAGCCGCTGCAGCTTTTTTTTCGGTCGAAAGGAGAATTTAATATTTATATGAAAGGCCGCGAATGTTTTCAAAGCAGACCGCGTAAAAGTATTGCAAATACATCCTGAAAAGTGTAATACACACATTAGAGTGAGAGCAAACCATAATATACATAGGAAAAAAAACTCACAGTTGTTGCGTGAGGTGGCGGGGTAGCTCGAGCTGTCGGCCTCATTGCCGCAGCAGACCTTGAATACGACCTTCATGTTGTGGGTGGTGCATCGTCCACCGATACGCCTGTGGAGATCCTCCTTCGATGAGGTGCTGATGAAGTAGTAGTCTCGGCCCGGATGGAACTCGAGGCCACCAGGCTGCGGCGTGAACGGCCTGAACGTTATCGTGAAGTACATCGTCCTGAAAGGCTTGTCACAGATCGCTATGACCCGAGGACTCTGGTTCGTTATCCGACACGTCTCGTACTCCTCCTTCGACACCTGCAACGTATATACAACACACGTTAGTTAGACATATATATGTATACTATACTTCTCTGATCTTGCCGACGATTGACTGCCGTAACGATCTTTTGTTATGCGCGCCGAAGTGGTCTGCAAGTTTTTTGTGAATCAATCGTGACGAGGGACACTTTTTGCGTAATAGACTATAAATGCGGTAAGTGTCTATAATACTAAATTGATAGTTATAGATTTTTTTTTTTATTCGAATGAGAAATAAAGAAACTTTCGGTGGTGAAGAATATAACAATATGTATATTATAAGCCAGCGGCGAAAGGAGTTTCGCAAGGAAACGTCACATTCCGAGATAGTGAGTATATAGAGCGAAGGACAAAACAATCACCCGCGCCATACACCGCACCGACACGTGTTTTCAACCGCGCTCTCGCTTTTTTTCCACGCCACACGACGAAGGACCGAATTTATAGGCGAGCGCGCGAGCAGCTGTCTAAACAGTCTAGTGTTCTTTTTTCGGCTGCCGCGGTGCGGATTGTAAATAAAAAAAAGTAGTAGTAGTAGCTGCTCCGGATGCGTTCCATTAATTCGGCGCATTGATACGCGGAAATAACGAGCCACTTAGCGGGTGGAGTATGTTTTTATTTTCGTTTTTTTACATCGTAAACAGCCGACTGTGTGTCTGTTTCTTTAATCCGAGAAAGAGCTGCGTCTAATTTTATGCGAAGAGAAAGAGAGATATTCCGAGAGATTGATCGGTAGTAGCGTATAGTATTTTCTATTTCCGAGTCAGAGCCGCAGACACAGCACGCAAAGTGCGGCGGACACGTTAAAGAGGTGCTAATTTCTGTTTGTTTAATGCCTTTATTCCGTACGGCTTTTATTTGGTCCGTTCATTTTTAGCCTCTGTTTACTCAGACCACGCGCGTCTGGTCGACAAAAAGTTCATCTTTTCTTTTTTTTTTATTTTTCAAACAAAACGCCGAGAGCGATATTTGAATCGATTATTCCGAGGCTCGGAATGTCGGCTTCATTATTATTTAACGTCGCCCCGGTCTTAGAATGCCGCAGCGCGGCTCTCTCGGTCTAAATCGACCGAACGACACATAAATCCAATTGGACCACCTTTCGGTGCTGCTGTATATATATGTGTATACCGTCTGTGCGGAGCAATGAATTTGGAGCCGTATATATATACTGATGGCGGCGGCTCAAAGTAGTAGTTTTTCTGAGAGGAGGCATACTTACGTTGTAAATAATGTACTTCTCCGCTTCGTCATCGTACGTGCCCGGCTGGTAGACCGGACAAATTATGTTCACTTGGTCGTACTCGAACGCCGCGTTGTTCTTGTTCACGTCTATTATGTGATCCGTATTGTCTATCCGAAATCTGAAACAAAGAAATGGTTCGTTCGTTAGAGAACTTGCTGCTTTATGCTTCTTATATATATATGACATTAAATCATTGCTAATTAGACAAAACGGAGGAAAATTTTTTGTTGCCTCGTGTATTATCGCAGAGAAAAGTTGAATGCTTTTCCTATTATAAACATCCAGAGTAGTATACAGACTGCCGTTAATTACAATCTTATTTGGCGAACAAAGGAATAAAGAGCAGCAGCAGCAGCAGAGATCGGCGCCAAGGGAGAGCGAAGAAGGGAAAGAGAAAGAGAGCTTGAATTCCATCGTGTGTGCAAGCGGGTAACACAGCGAGGCCGGTGTAGTGTTTTGTTGGGCCGAAAAAGAAACAGGGATTTTTTCTCGCAAGCTTTCACAACGTATTAACATCGCGCGCTCTTTCTCTCTCTCAGCACTGATGCTGTTGCACTGGAGAAAGAAAGAGGGAGAGAGTGTCAGTGAGGAGCGAGCACGAGCCTCTGCGTGCAGAATAACATCGGCTGCTGCTGCTGCTGTTGCAACCGCAGCAGCAGCAGCAGCGGAGGAGGATCGGCCAAAAACGAACGCGCAAAAACACGCTCCTTCTTCTTCTTCTCTCTGCTGCTGCTTCTTCTTCTTCGGGTCGCGCCAGAAGAAAGGTGAACGAGCGCGGAGAGAGAATGAGAGATATAGGATATATACGAGGGGAGGATAATATAAAGGTCAAGGATATATATATGCGCGAAAAAGAATAGGTGTATGTGTATGTGGCAGGTGCGGCTTATATACATATTCGAATTCAGTGTGTTCTCGGAATTGAGTAAAAAATCGATATTGATAATACCGACGAGGCCAATATTTATACAACTGACGTCGAGAGAGAGAATAGAAAAAAAGGGCTTAAATAAAAGAAACGGAGAAAGAAGTCAGGAAGAGTAGGATGAAAGGAAAAAAAGGGACAGAGAGGAGTAAGGTCCAGGGTGAGAAAGGAAGAAAGGAGCTCGGCCGAGGTTCCTACAGGGCATAACCGGTTCCTTGCACATATTATATATATGTACACACGAGGGAGGAGGAGGACGACGAAATAACTCACGAGGAGTTCTGTTTCTTCTTCTCATCGCGCGCCCTATATATATGTTTCGACCGAATATGCGCGCGCGAGGCCTATTTTACGTTCGCGATGATCCTCCCTCGCGCTCTATCTCTTCGTTTTTTTGCGGTCCCTCGAGTTTCTCTCGCTGTGGACGTGACGGAGAGTCTCGATCAGGTGGTTCTTTTCTATAAGAGTTATTATTGGATATATATTTGTTATCAAAAGTGAACAATAATTTCTAGCTTTTTCTGAGGGAGGAATATACCGACCAGCTGCGAACTAGACATTATCTCCGAAATACAAAGTGTATACAGTGCTAATTTAGAGTATAGCATAATAATAATATAATTTCGGTAAAAGTGGCCTAACGAGCAGCACACAGCCGCATAGACCACGTGTCACTCTATCTTCTTCGGCCGCTCGTAAAAAGGGCGTCCGACGATCTTTCCACGATCTCTCCTCGTAAAAAAGAGAGCTCGTCCCTTTATTTCTCAGGTATACACACGTATATATAGTGTAGGTCTAAGAAAAAAAGGGCGGAATAGAAAACGCGGGCGTCGAAAGCAAGCGCATTTCGACGTTTCTGAGAGAGAGAGAGAGAGAGAGAGAGCGCGCATCGACGGACAATCTCATAGGTGGGCGTGTGAGCAGCTCTCTGGCCTCGAGAAATTGGAAGGTAGGCCGGTCCCGGGCAAATTAACGTTTGGCGATAATATCCGTTCCCCTGCCGCCGGCCAAGCTCACCTATGCAGTCGAGAGAGGGACTAGCCCCATATAAGTGCAGTATCATTCGGTTTTTTCTTTGTCTCTCCGTCCGCCGCCGCTGCGCGGCTCTCTTTTTTTCTCTTCTTCTTCTTTTCTCTATATACTACACTACGTCGTTACGAATATTTCACGTATCACGTCGCAGCATCTTTCTCACCGACTTTTGTTCTCTCCGGGGCTCTCTATATTCGGAGGAAATTTTTTCGAGCGTCATCGCGAGTTTTAAATTTTAATACACTTTTCATTTCGATATATAAATAACGACGCTGTGATGCTTTCTTCCGTATTATTATCAAGAGCACAATAATACGAACGTCATTATATACACTCAACAATATACACAATTCAGGAGGTCGACCCGCCCGAAATATCTCAATAATTGACCCGCACACACAGTGGCGCACTGGAATATATAAGAAAAGAAGCGAGTATATAGAAAAGATGCGACCGAAATCGCATCTAGACGTTTATATCTATACGATGCGCGCAGCAGCTTTTGGCGAGTGAAAAGCGAAGACTCCCTCTCCAGAATCCGATGATCCGGATGAGTCTTTGAGGGCTGAAGTGGAACAAAGCGAGCCGAGAAAAATGTGCTGCGCGCGACCGCACGATTCTTTATTATTATATAAGTACGAGAGAACTGAAAGAGAAAAAACGTGAGCTCTATTACGATCCCGTCAGCTGCTTGTTTCTTCAGGTATTATAACACACACACACACACACACACACAGCGAGATCACATGGTATCTCTCCTCCCTTTGTTTACTCATGGTTTAGCGGTTGCGTAATTCGGTTTGAGCAACACAGCCGTGGCGTCGCATTATTAGGCTCCAATGAGCCGGATAAACAGAAACATCCCGATTTTCGCTCGTGCGCGACGGCGGCCAAACGAATTCGCGAAATGCCGATACCGCGCCGTTAATGAAATATCTCGAGCCGATGATGCGTAGTTGTACGAAAGGATTCCTCTGCGAGTCGTAAAAAAAGGTCATTTTGATCATCATCAGTCGTTGGGGAATAATAATTGAAATCGCGAGTTGTGGGCGTGTGCGATCGACGATTCGATATGAAAGAGAGCGAAGAAAGCCGAGAGATAAATGGTAAACGAGAGTATTTTTTATGCTCCACTTGAGAGTGTGTATACAGTAAGCAGTGGTGGGATTTAAACGGCCGTTTTATTAACTCGATTACACGTAGCGGCCATTCGATTTTAATGAGCATTATTTCGGAATATAATTATAAAAGCGCTCGCGATATATTATATTGTATAATTTGTATAAGTGTAATGGCAGAGGCAGTCGAGATTCCATGAGATTACTCTCTCTCTCTCTCCGCTAATTTATTCAACATTTTAATCTCACGGCTGGAATCTAAAAGTTGCAGTCTCGCCGGGGCTAATTTGTACGGCGAATATATATGTTCAATCTCGGTCCGATACCGGAACCGATTAGCTTCTAGTCTCTCTCTCCCCGAAAACGTGACGAGTATAAGGAAAGCGAGATGCAGCACAGGGGAAAAAAGACACTGCTCCCACAGAATCGCAGAGATATCGTCTGCTGTCCGTGCGTGTGTGTACACAAAAAAATCCGGTCCGTCTCCGGTCATTATCGAGCTCGCCCCGAAGAGATAGCAGCGTCGATATTGCCGAGCGCGATGCGCCCCGAAAAATCGATCCACACACATATATATACACAAGACGAAAAGAGAATGAGAGAACGAGAGGAGGAGGGCAAGATAAATACATACGACGAGGGGCAGGACGACGATGTGCGATAAGGAAATTTCGCCGCTGCGTTAAATTATTATACAGCGGGCGGTGCGTATAGCTATACTATATACACATATCGCCGTGAGGGTGTCGTCGCGGCGCCGGCGGAATTCCTCCCGCGAATTTTCAAAATTGCTCTCGGCTTATCGATCGCTCGTTGCTCAATAAAATTTGCTTTATGTATATTGTATGTGTATACGTATTATATAAAAGATAGCATAATAATGAAGACGTCCGAATTCCGATGCCGGATTCTCATGGCTAGCCAAGCGCGTCATCATCTCACGCGAACTGCACAATGGATTATTCAAAAAGCTGCATCAGCAGCGCTCGATCCGAAAAATCGATTTTCGGCGTTAAGTTTCACTTACATCACACAGCCCTTCGGAATTTACGTCTCTCTCACTACGGTGTATTTATACAGGGGTAAACTCACGGCTAGTTGACTGCGGCCGATTCGCCACGCGGCGGCGAAATCACACGTAGCGAGACGTGAAACTAATTACCGGGACGATCGGCTCGATTGAATTTTCATTGTCGCCTCTCTGCGAGTGACAGTGTCCGGTCCAAGGCTCGCGCAGTTTTTATATACGCGACAACGCAGCAGCAACAGCAGCGGATGAAAGAAAGGCCCAGTAAATTAAAAGGGGCGCGAGCGATATAATCCCGATCGCGAACGACGAGGCGAAGCGAAAAGAGGCTCGTGTCGAATGCGGAGCGGCAGGTTAGGAAATTCCTTTGTCGCAGAAGCTTCTTCTTGGCGACGACGACGACGAAGACGAAGACGAGCAAAAAGCGTATACTATTAGAGACAAAAGCGCGCGCGCGAGTCTAGAAATAGGAGAAACGCTTTCTTCGCAAGCCGACGAGGGGAAGGTGCGCAGAGAGACTAAAAAGAGGGCCAACACGTGCGCGCGAGTCTCTTGCTTGGAGAGAGAATTAAGGGGAAAAATACAAGCGGTTTTCGAGGGGAATATCGAATGAATAAATAATAAATTGGTTTTTAAATAGCAAAAGCAGTATAAGAGAGCTTTCTTCGGAGAAAGCGTCGCGTCTCCTCTTGAAGAGATGGCAAAAAAGTTTAAGAGACTGCAGCAGCCGCTAAGTGAGGACATTCTGGCACAGAGTAAGAGAGGGATATCAAAGTCAAGGCGTCAAAGAGCAGCCGCAAAGTGCGTGTATAGCGGCGGCAAAAGAAGCGCTTCTCGCTTTACACGGATTTTCGGCCAAATTGCGCGCCGCGCGGCCGACACCAGCAGCCAATTACAACGAGAGATACTCCGGCGCGATATTGCGGAGAGGAAAAGTTGCCGCCGCAGTGCAAGTCTGCTATGTGGATAAAGCGAGCGCCGGAATCTAATTGTTTCGCCTTTGAAATTCCTGCGATGCAAATGCGCCTATAGTCTCTCTCGCGCAACAAAGTGCAATTATATCTCTTTTCACGCTCGACGACGTCGAGGTTATTCTCTCTCTTTCTCGTGTCGATCATCGGCTCTACTCGAGCGTAAAACACTGTGAGGTGTCGCTTATATTCCGCGCGCACTGCAGTCTTTCCGAAGAAACTTTGTACGCACGCGCGGGTTCTTGAAAATCGGTTTCTCGCGCCAATCAAGCGAAAGAGAGTAGTAGGCTAGAAGAAGAAGAAAAAGTAGCTCACTGCGCGAGAGGTGGCAGCGGACAAGCGGATTTCGCGCTCGAAGAGAAGAAGAAGAAGGAACGTCCCGTTTGCACCTGCCCGGGAACGATCATCGGTAGTTAGGGCCGCCGATACTTCGATTGCTTCCCTCGGGTGCTCGGATTTCGCGAACGAGAATAAGAGAGAGAGAGAGAGAGACGCCGAGCCATTCCCACGGAAGGCGTCGCCACGGGGCACGTTTTTCCTTTTTTTTTATTTCAAACCTTCGACTCTCTTTCTTTCTTGCTGCTGCTTCTTCTTCTTCTTCTTTGGTGAAATTATCGCCGCGCGCAAACTCCTCGTGTTTGGCTTTTCGGTGTGAGTGAAGCAGCAGCGGGGATAAGAAACGCACATTATTTATAATGCGCAATTTCGCCGTTGAATTATACCGTCAGTCATATTTTCGGAGAGAGCTGACCGTGCGCGCCGATAAATACTTTGGAAAAATTTATACACGCCTGCGCTGTCTAAATAAAGAACGTCGTTTTCGAAAAGTCGACGTCGAGCAGTCTCGCGTCTCGACACTGCCGAGAGAGAAGAAATGCAAAAGAGGAGAAAGAGGTATATAAGAGAGACGAGTGAAATGCGAGGGAAAAGGGACAAAGCGAGAGAGAGAGAGTTGCTGCAGCAGAAAAGCCAGCCGAAGAGAAAAATGAAGATACAAAGGAGGGAGAGGAGAGGATATAGCTGCAGCTCGTCGACGTCGTCGGCAGCGATGTAATACGAGAAACAGTTATGCGAAGTTACGATGAACAGTCGCGCTCGTCGCGATTGGACGGGCGGCTCCCTTTCAAGTTCCTCTCTCTCTCTCTCGTCTCTCCCTCACGCGTGAACGCAGCCGCCGCCGCAGCCCGTCGTCTCGCACGCGCGTTATTATTAGTTTGCCTTCAAATATTTATCGTATTCTCCGCCTCGCGTATTTTCCGCGTGAGCGTGCACGTGCGTAGACGCGACATTTAAACGTCCCGCGACTTGTTTGTCCGTTTTCTCCATCGAGTTCTCTCTCTCTCTAACATAGCATCGCGCAAATAATAGCGGACGCGAATATAGCAATCCATACTTTCGTTTATAATATACTCGATCGACGTGTATACCGCGTGTGTTTATCGCTCCATTAACGGGGACTAGGCTGTCCAAACACTCGAAAGAATCTTCTGAGGCGAGCCATTATGCTCTCGAGTCGTCGTCGTCGTCGTCTTATATTCCCCCAAATATTTAGAATCGCGTCGAATGAAGACGTGCGTGTCCTGTCTCTCTTCTAAATCCTCTAGCCGAGAGAAAAGACACGAAACATTAAAGCAAGCGAAATCGATGATGCGTGCGGCTGTACAGTCGCAGCGAATTACGTGTGTGTTTCGCCGCGTGCACGAGTCCCTCTTATATATACGCCGTCGGCTGTCACTGCTTGCATCCTATTAAAAGCTCAGAGAGAGAGAGCAGAGAACGAGTATACGTATTCGTTTTTCGCGTACACAAGCGAGGCGTGGGACAGCCCGCCGAGTGTCAAGAGCAAGATCACAGGAGAGGACGACTCGCTGAAAGAAATAGTCGATGCTGAATCTCGACACGACCTAATCTAAGATTCGCTACTCTCTCTCTCTTATACACGCTGCGCACGTGTTCGCGTGCGTCTGATGCTAATTTATCAGCGGCGCATAGCTTTCCGTCTGCTCGTTTCTTGCTTTGAATTTTCGGAAGCTAGCAGGTGAGAGAGATGTATTATAATCTGAAAGTGATGCAAGTTGACTATGGAAGAAATATCCAATATGAGCTTCTTTTTCCATCGGACTTTTCATTTCCGGCGCGAGCGACAACGTTTCGTTGATGCAAAAGCCATTTATTTAGCTGCAGGAAAGGAGGACACTACACCAACGTATAGAGCCGAGATAGAGAGGCATCTCTCTCCTCGGAGGGGAAGAAGGAAAAAGAGAAAGATGCGAATATAAGAAGAAGAGAGAGAGAGAGAGAGAGAGACGTGCAGAAGAACGAAGAGCGATGAAAGGATGAATCCCTTTTCCCGATCGGACACACCTGTCGGAGCCAGGCTGCTGCTGTTGCGATTCTAAGGCCTCGTCTAGCTGCTGTGTGCGTGTCCCGTAAAAATCGCGAGACATATACCTGCGCTGTACGCGTCGGTGCATGCGCCGCAAAAAAGCCAACGAGAGAGAGAGAGAAGGAACGAACGCGAGAGACCCATTGACGACTTGTAATGGGAGGATGCATGCGAGAGCGCGCACCGCAAAAAGTGAAAAAAGAGACGCGCACAGGCCGACTCTCTCTCTCTCTCTCTCTCTCTCTCTCTCTCTCTCTCTTGAGAGTGAAAAAGTGAATGAGGCTGAGCCAAGAGGAGAGATTAATAAGCCGAGTGTACGATATTGAGTTTTACCGAACGGCCATTGTGCTGCCCCTTCGCGCTATTAACGATGCGCGCAAAAGTCCGCGGCGATGAATGCATAAGAATGAAACGCAACTTTTCGATGATACAGTTATATATATGCAGCCTGCAGATGTTTAATCAGATTGACAAACACTTTTGGCTCTTTTCTCAATATAGTATATTCGGAAAAAGAACACCTTGCCGGAAGCACTGTAGTGTGTTTCTAGGATACACACCGGGAAAAAGAGAGCAGCGGGTAAATTTAGAATCTACCCTGTAAAAGGAACTTGTCTCTCAAGGTCGCGGGAGACGATGCTGACCTCTGCAACTCGCCGCGGGCTTATAGTATATACATCAGACTGCTCGTTTTTCCGAGAGAGAGAGAGACCTCGATTTCGCAACCGAGCGCGCTTGTACTTCTGCGTAATTGACGGTTACGATGCGCATGCGATGCAAAAAGAGACCGATTGTTGAACTTTACTCGCTGCTTTTTCGGACGCTCTTATATACCACTGCAGTGCGGCTGTGTTTGTAATTAAAATTCCACCTCGGGAATGCGCGAGCTTATTAATTTGGGGGGGAAATTAAATTCTTCGCTATTATTAACGCGAGTTTTCTCTGCGCAGGAAAAACGTTGCCTGCAGTGTTGCGTGAAGTGGGATTTTTGAAAGAAAGCAGCAGCCACTCCCGAGTATATGTATATACTGTACGGCAACTCAAGACTCGTGGAGACCAAAAATACAGTGTTCCCACATGAGTCCGTCACGTTTTCTTCTCTCACACACAGACACACACTGTAAAATCAATCTCTTGAGAGCGCGCACGACTAGATAGGCGGGGAGAGAGAGAAAAAAGCCAGAGAGTCAAGTCGTCGTGTTTGAAAAATCCGAAAAATTTTTCCCAAATCCTCATAAAGATCGGATCTCACCAAGTATATATGAGAGAGTGAGAGAGAGCCGTAAAACTCTCGGCGCTACAAATCACCGGCCGGTGCGCGCTATAACATAATAGCCTTGCACATGCGGCCCTTTGTCTCTCTCTCTCTCTCTTGCGCGCGCGCGGCACATTGAGCCATTTCTGTCGTTGCGCGCGGGATATGGCATACCTAGATAGGGGTCTTGTGTAGTATAGTAGTAGTAGTAGGGAGGGTCAGGGCCCCGTTCTATGAGGTCAGAGATCCTCGGGCGGCCGTCGTGTTGATACCCGGAGATAGCTTCATTGTTTATGGGCATTGTCGTGTGCGGCAAGGATATGGTGCTGGTGCTGGTGGGGGAGAAGGACGTTTTCGGGTCACTTCCCGGTGCGCGACGACGACGAGTATTAGAGGATGCGCCGAGGAGATCACGAGCTATGCTACTCGCGTGACTTGGAATCCCGCTAAAGGAGAGACGCCTCGAGACACGTGTCATTTGTCGCCGCGGTACCGATAAATTCGCGCCGATCGACTTTAACGGTCGCGCAGTTTCCACTGTATATAGGTATATATACTTGCTCGCGAGAGGGAAGATGCGCTAGATCGTCGCGTGCGCGCATGCATCGAGATCCTACTACTGCTGCTGGGGAATCACCGTAAGTTAACCTACTTTACGAGATTTTTCCACCCTAAGCTTAGCGCGTTTCCATTTTTTTTTTCGACCGCCTTTCGAGTTACCGCCGCCGCTGAGATTTAGCATGTCTCGCGGGAGAGCATGTGCACAGCTCGCTCTCTTTGCATCCGTTACTCCTGTAGCCTGGATTCCAGCTTTCCGCCAAAGAGAGATTGAATCCTAGTAATTTGATCTAGCCTCGAGTGTATAGTGCTGCTCTTCGGGGAAAAATTCGGAGAGAAACCCCCCTAACTGTTGATTCTACCTAATTAACGCAGTCGTATAACTCAAGAGAGCAGAGAGAGAGCTAAAGAAAAACACTCGAGCCGATCGATTGACAACAAAAAGTCTATATATAGAATTAATCCAACCGACAAACAAAAAGCCATTTCGGCGTGTAGTGCATATACACAGCGGGTGCTTTTCCGGTGCTAAGTCATATGATGGGAAAGACACACCGCCCGCGCTGTTTTATTAACGAGGAGAGCTAAGCAGTCAGGTAAACAGCGGATAGTCGTTTTCGCACGTGCCGCGACTTTACGACTGCTGCTGCAGTTCTCGAGAGGAATTTCGGGGCTTCCTTGTTGTTTGCTCGATGGGGCATCTTTCTCGTCGGAAGATCCTAGACAAATGGCAAGCATCAGTGTATTATAGGTACACAGAGAGGCTCTGCTTTGTCCTTTCCCAAGGACTCGTATACCTGAGATCTATAAGCTCATGCACCCCCGAGAGAGAAAAGCGAGTCCTTCAGGCATTATTATAAAGTACCTACCGCGGCATTATGAACTGGCCCTTGCCTTTCAGACTGAGAGAGAGATTTCTCTTTATACAGCCTCCCCCAATAGGCTCTTTTTCCTAGTAGGACACGGGTGCTTTTTCGAAAATCGCCAGTGTGTGTGTCGCGCGAGGAGAGGGACGTCCTTTTTTTCCTCTTCATTCATTCTTTGCTTCCAAGGCGCAGAAATGACGGGACACTCGAGGGCGAGAAAAGCGCCTTATACGTCTGCAGGCGCAGCACACTCGAGAAAACGCGATTGAGAATGTGCGTTCGAGCTATAGCGCTTTTCTCTCTTGGACACAATGGACAAAAACGCGACGAGAGCGTGTAACTCTTCGAGTGGATGCTGCTTTTTTTCGAGTTTCGAGGAATGCGGCCTTTGTGTGCGAGCGCAGCTTTATGTCTTGGAAAATTTTTTGAAAAATCGACTCTCGAGTGCAGTATATGTATACGTTTGTCAGCGTTAAACATTGTCCCGTGTGATTCTTTATATACAGTGTCGTCCCTCTCGACCGGATGTATAAATATCGATGCGAGCATGTGAATACAGCTCTCTGTTGAAAAAATTAATAAACCGACGATACTTTGATGTGCGGAGTATAAAAAATGGAGCGCGTTCGAAAGGGTGTAATTAGAATTTCAATTAAAAAAAATCGACGCGTCGACGTCGGGCTTATTAAGGGGAAAAATGTCAAAGCTTCCGAGAAGCGCCGAAAACGAGCCTGAGAGAGAAAGAGGTGAAAAAAAGAAGAGAGAGAGCCGAAAATATCCGCACGCACGCGCGGTTCAATCGCGATTTCCTCGGTTAAAAAATCCTGCGAGCGCAAGAGAGAGATACTCATCGGCAATTTCGCATCTCCTCGACTCGTTAAGCGCGCTACTTAATCATATTCATAAGATCTCCGCCTATTGATATCGGCGGCGATGTCTCAAAATTATGTCGAAAAAAATGTTTGGTTAGTATATATTATAATATAACCTCCTTTTTAATATCCGCTCTCGGGTAATTTATATCGGTGTGCAACAATATCGAGATGAAATTCAAGTGCGCGCCGCATCTTTTTCGAATTGAGTTCTTATAATGCGTATATATGTATACAACACGTGAAAGAGTCAGCAAGGTATAATAAAGGACCGCCGCCGCGGCCGCCGTTCTCGCGTCATCGCGCGGACGATGAATGAATCGACGATAATGCGCTCGCGAGAGTATACAGCGGATTTCGGCGACTTCATTCGTCATCAAGCAAGTAAGCAAGGGAGAGGAAATCTGCTGCTATCTTCTCTCTCTTGGGAGACCACCCGAGGAAGAATCTCCCCCTCGATCGGATCGTATACGCGCATACCTGCAGCAGAAGCCAGTAGTCGTCGTCGTCGTCGCGAGCGAGCATCATGTGTGTAATGTACATGTAGGTATATATACATTGTACAAGAGGGAATTCGTCATTAGGCCAGGCTTCGTCTTTCGACAATACTCTCTCTGCTCTCCTTCTTGGAGAGAAGGAGGAGGAGATAGCTGGCGGTTATGGATGTCCGAAGCGAGCCGCGGCATTAATCTTCAGGGGCTCGAAAATTCAAAGAATCCATTCTCTCTTTGGAAATCAGCAGCAGCAGCGGCCCGGTTTCGCTTTCTATATGCTACTCCCTCGTCGGGGCGCTCATCTCATTTTTTTCTCTCTCTCTCTCTCTCTCCCTTGGCGTCGTTTCTTTTAGAAACCATATATTTTTCGTTTCGGTTGTGTGGTGCGCGTTCAATGTGCCCAGAGCTAGCCTCTCCTCTTTCTAGTTCTCTCTTTCCATTGAGTTTGTGTGTATGTGTGCTGCATCACACAGCCGGCGCAGGTATAAATTTTTGCCTCCTCGCTGCAGGAGAGGCGAAAAGCTATATACGCAGCAATCGATTATGGCAGAAAGAGAGAGCCGCGCCTCTGCCGCAACTAATGGATAAATACACGCTTATTTTTTAGCGGCCGAAAAAGTGAATTTTTAACCGTTTATAAATCACGTCGCTGATCAGCAGAGAGTTTGCGAATAAAGTGATGTGTATATACACGGGCTGATCTTTTTTACACTTGACCTGGTTATCCAGCTCGCTCTCCCTCTTCCTAAATATACGAGCTCGTCGGCTCTATTTTTGAGAGATGGGACAGTTATGCGGGCAAAAAGAGAGAGGTGTTCATTAACGACGTGCCGGGTTATCATACAGCGCCGCGCGCCGGAAATTCACTCGCGCTCCTTTTTGCTCACTGGCCCTTTAATGCGCTTAATTAGATGATTGCTCGCTCTTTCTCTCGGAGACACATTTTTCGAGCGTTTATCGTGCCTTTCAAAATTTCCTTTCCCATATCGTCCACACACACACAAGCTTCTCGCAAACTATATACATATATACAACACACATGCCTGTACGAGAATTCGATTAAAACATCACGTCGAGCTCTCATCATCACAAACGCATTAAGCCCGGCGCAACGATACTCGGCCCAGATAAATCCGGCCGCTGAATTTTTTTCCAAAACGCAGCGCGAGAGAGTATGGTGAGATAGGGTATATATATAGAGAGAGGAAGAGTCGAGGCTCGAGCGCGCACACGCGGCTAATGAAGCGTTATTAAAGTCAAGGCCCGTGAATTTACGGCGCGCAACATCAGATTTACACTCGCACGATCCCCATGAAAAGCGATTCGTTTATCGGCCGCTCACGCTCGAACGGGGGGCAGAGAGAAATAGCAGCTATATACACGCTGTTGTTGTTTTTTTTCTGTTTCAACAGTAGTTTTTCGTCGCCGAGGGTGCGAAAAAAAATTGGAGAGATAAGTCGCGCCGATAAGAATAAGGCAGCTCTTTTCGTCGACTCACTTCCCTTCGTGTCCATATATAAAAATCATCGCGCGCGTGCGCGCTTGCACTCGATTTCTCAGTTATAATACTGACTCTACAGCCGACTCGCGCACATATAGAGGTACATTACAGGGTCGACACGCCTGCAGCTGCAGGCCGGGGTTGCATCTGCCTTCCTTTCCCACCCTACTGCCATCAGTCGTCCCTCTCCTCTCTTCGTTTCCACTTATATGCATCAGAGAGAAGAAGGAGGAGGAGGACGACGACTAGACGCACTTGTGGCCGGTCATCGTAGCAACACGAGGCGTTACCTGCTCTCTCGGGGTCTGCAGCTTTTCTGGCTAAACGGAGCGCCGCCGCTGATGCTTTTTCGAAATGTGTCTTGTGTGTGTATATGATGGAGGTCCCCGGTATATGTATAGCGTGTTTTCCTTTCATCCCCCCGCAGTGAAAGCGACGAGCTGCTGCTCTCCTCGCTTTGTTATTCATCCGAAGCCAGGGGGACATGTGCTCGCGGCCGAGAGACGTTCTCGGAGGAGGATGAGAAGAAGAAAAAAATGACCGGACTCGTTTTTGCCCAGAAAAGTGTTTCTTATGTAGTATATATCCCCCGTTGCCTTGTCCATTCACCGGAGATATCCTCTCCTTGTTTCTCCCTCTCTCTCTCTCTCTGTCCCGCTTTTATTCAGTGGGATTTTCACGTTGCATAAACATGCGCGCGGTATATAAATGGAATTTTAGGGAAAAGAGAATAAGAGCGTTTCGGAATTGGTGTGGGAACCTGCTTTTTTTTAATCAACATCTGCGTTAAAAAAAATTTAGTTTAAAATCGTATAAAACATTGTACATACGAGAACGTTCAAGGCTGCAGTAGCTTCTGTTGCGCAAACAAGTAAAGCAAGTAGTGAAAAACTCGCAATTTAAAGCCGATATTATTTACCGACGAGCCCGCACGAGAGATTATCCGAAAAGAGGGTAACCTCAGAACCGGCCACCGGCAGCAGAAGCAGCAGCAGCAGCGTGTAGTATAGGGATTATCGAAAAAAGGAGCAAGCAGTCGAGTCAACACACGCTGGTCACCGCAAATCCGAAAATCTGCCGCCGTTGAAGAAGAGGAGGAGATGAAGAAGAAGAAGAGGAAGAGGAGCATTGTCGAGCCACATTTTTCCGTATACATTCATCTCTCGCACACTACGCATTGTGCAAACGCTAATGCTGAATCTCGGTCCGATCTTTCGACACTGATGCAGGTATACACGTGCGATATAATGCGTCGCGTTGCGACGTACTGCCATTCACACATACAAACGCATACGACGCTGTGATTCCATTCACTCTCTCTCTCGGTTCTCTCCATTCAACGAAATCTGAATCGAGCTTCGTCTCTCTAGGTAAATCGACGACGGCGTTTCCGCTCTGCACGATTTCTTTTTTTTTCTCCTCACTCTGTGGCTTGTAATACTGGACTATACACACTGCAGGCGCGCGATTTGTCACTTCCCACTTTTGTGCGCGAGACACACTGTATTGTGTTGCGCGCGAGAGAGGGTGTAAAAAATGAATCGACTCTCCGAAGGAAGTTCTTTATGTGTGCAGCAGCAGACGAGTGTATACCTATACATGTTATATACTTATATGCCCCGAAACGAAATTTTTTAATCAACCTCTCCTCGATTACAAATAAAATAATAAAGTCGACGGCCGGTGATCCGACCAACGCGATAGAGCTAGCCTTAAAAGGATCTTTTTTTTTCTTCATCATCGAAGAATTACATTCCCGCGGCGATGGTCGGCCAAGTCCGCTCTCGATTACAGCCGCAAGCTCGAGATACGCGAGCCTCGAGAAATCGTTTCTGTGCAGTGCCTGTGTGTGTGCATGCACTCGCGCCTTTGCGCGGCCTGGAATTACCGTCAATTGTCGATAAGTTATCGCGGGGTGCCCCTATTTAAAAGAATGCCGCCGCCGGAAGGTGACGAGCTGCAGACCCGACAATTTGTCGGCATTACGAAAGCCGAGGATCTTATAAGCTTATAATATAACGCCCCTGTTTCTAGGCTCTATCCTTTTTTCTCGCTTCGCGTTTATCGCGTGCGCGAGAATTATATTCTCGCTTGCGCGCTTAGAAAATAAGTTATATGTATTATATACATATATATGTGAGAAAGGAGAGTTGTGTGTGTGATGCCTTGATCGCTGGCTTCCGCCGTCGGACGGGTTTTGCCGGGATTCAGGCGTAATATGCGTGATATGAGAAAAGGAGTATTTCGAGTTGTTGCTCTTTCCCTCTCGTGTGTATGTATGTGCAGTGCCTCGACGCGTCTTCTGATGCGTACAATCGAAAACGGTACTCCTCTCTCTCTTATATTTACCGAAGAACGAAGGAAGTCTCTGCGAATTGAGATATTACGGGATTACATTCGAATTTAACGCTCGGCTGTGTTGTATCCTGCTTAATAATCTTTCCTGCGAGGATCGCGCCAGTCAGGATATGATTCTTTAAAACTGCGAGTGCCGTGCTTTGTCGTATGATTGACAAATTTATTCCCAAACTCGAAAGTTTATTACAAATTACAACGGTATATAATATTGTATTCAATAAAGCGATTCAATTTTCTCGATAATACAGCGCATTCGCTTCGCGCTTCATTATCGATCTATAACGCTCGCGTATTATTTACCATAATCGCTCGCGGAGAGACGACGAGCTTGCATACATATATATACCATAATATACAATGACAGAAGTCACGCGCTCGCGCGGATTATAACAACGCCTTGTATATATACGTAATATTCTCTTTCTCTCACTACTCTCGATACATATACACGTGTATATGTATATACGCACTTATAGCTTCAGGTATGCGCGTGAGCGAACCGTGACGAGAATGCAGCGGTGGTGCACACGTGTGCAGCGGCTGCAGAAAACGATTTCTGCTCACCCCCACTCTTTTTCTCGCGCAGTATAGCCATCCATCGGCCTCCGGCGAGACGTTGCGCTTTATTCGAAGCTGCTGCTGCTGCTGCTGCTGCCGACGCCCTCGCAACGATCCGCCGGTTAATTTAATTACCGGATCGATCGATCTGACCGACGCGCGCGCGCGCGCCCGAGACTTTTGATTTAAAGGCAAGTTGCACCGCAGTAACGAGACCGCGCGCGAGTACTCGAGACACACTTTTTCCCGCCGCTGATGCACGAGTTATATATATACACCTATATAAATAATAAAAAGTTGGATTGTTATATTGGCGAATTTATATTTAGCGATAATGCATCTCAGGATATATATCATATGCTAATTAAAAATGCGCAGCAGTCCCGAGAGAAGAGGAGCGTGATCCTCTCGCGAATTGCAATTAGCGCTTTTTACGGGCCACGTGAGAGAGAGAGAGTCTTTGTGCAGCATCGCGTTCCGGTGCGGCGCTATTGGAATTTCATGAAGCCTGCCGCCGCCGCCGCCGCGGTAACGACGCGCGTGGTTTTGCTCTCTGCGCGTTTGTGTACATATACCTATATATCTATATATACGGCGCCGATTTGTATTCATTGGCCGCGTGCGTATTAAAGTGTTTGATTCGCTCGGTTTCTTGCGCGCGACGACGCGTCAGTCGCGTCGCGTGATTTATCTGCGCGACGGTTTTAGGGACTGATGCACTTTTACATATATTTAACGCAAGCCGCATGCGTATACTCTCGATTGATGGGCTTTTAATGTATTCTAATTTATTGTGATTATGCTCGCGGGGACCGTCGCGCGCGCAAGCTTAATGAATCGAGCGCGCGCGCGATCGAGTGTGTTTAATTAACACTTGCCTTAGAAAAAATCCCACGCGCGCATGATTTATATCGAAACTCTCTCTTCTCGGAGTGAATTCCAAATACCGCGAACATTTGAAAATTCAAATTCGCATCAGCACGCAACAGGTTCGATCGATTATTCGTATAATAATAAACATCCAACACGCCTGCAGTTGGACAAACCACACAAAGCTCCTTGAAAGAGATAGCTCGACTATACTCTTTTATCAAAGTGTAAAAAAGCGCCCACGTTGCGTCAACAACGGTAGCAGCAGCAGCCTGAGAACCGCCTTATTAGCGCAGCGCGCGCGGCGGGCCAACGTGCGTTATCGGCGATAGCAGCGGCAGCAGAGCGCGTTTTTATCGTCTTTCACAAAGAAAAGGGCCCCTACACACACACACACAGATAATCGGAGGCTGACCAAGGGCGCACATATATATACACACACAGACACGAGCGAGTGGGTAATCCGATATCGCGAGTAGCCGGCTCCCGCGTATACGCCTATCTCCGTGAGAGAAGGAGAAGCCCGATATGCGTGCATGCGGCTGTGCAACCGCCGCCGCCGCCGCCGCCACCGCCGTGTGTCTCGTCGTGTACTGTCTAGTCTTTTTCCCTTTTTGCATCGCTTCTTCTTGGCTGCAGAAAAAAATAGAAGAGCTTCGAAGGAGGTCTCTCTCTCTCTCTCTCTGCGCCTGTGGGTCATAAGTTGCAAGCGAGTGCAGCTTGAGTCGTTTTCCTTGCTTTCGGGGGATTTGAAACTTAACGCCCCAGAGAGAGAGAGAGAGGAGCTTCTATTTTATTTTTCTTGACAAAAAAAAGAGAGAGATTCGTTAATGGCTTTTATGAGTTAAGAGCCGGATGAGTGTTTACGATTATGTTGTTCGGTTCATCATTGCGTGCGATCGAGCGACGTTTTTATGGCGACTAACGATTCTATTCGCACATAAAGAATATCACGAGATAATCGGATGCTATAATGTTATAGTCGATCGTTAACATTCTCCAGATTTTTCGAAGAATAAGAAAAAAATATGGACACTCGAACTGAAATAGCTTCTTTGTCGTTCTTAATACTATACTCCACATACATCCGTTTCTCGTTTTTCGTCGAAGAGCATCAGACACAACTTTTTCCGAACGGCTATACACCGGCGCCGCCCATGGCACATGTCACGGATATATACCTTTGACGTATATGCTAAACCATAAGTTTCCTTCCTCGTCGGCGGCTCTCCTTTTTTTCACGAAGTCCGTATGGCGCGCGATGCGGTAGTCCACTTTACACGTGTTTTCCTCGGAGGATCGGCGAGATAAGAGATGAAATTTCGGGATATTTCACTCCGACGCCATATATATTCCTGGAGACGACCGCGAGGATATATATCGTTAATGGCATATGCTCACCCTTAATATGGAAATACGCGGTCCATTCGGAATTAATGAAATGGCCTCTTAGGATAGATTATGCAAATCTGGATATTGCGCGTGAAACTATCGTGTGTGTGTGTATTTTAATTATATGCGCGCGTGCGTTGGACGATCGAATACAGATTGTTCTTTTATGATGATGATGATGATCGGCTGGAGAGACTAGTCGTGCGGCCAACAAAGAGGGATATTTACGAGTTCTTCGAGAAAGAGAGAGAGAGTTAAGTGAGAAAATATCTGTTTGAATAAATAAGTGCGCGCGCGAGCCGGCTCGACATAATGGCAATTTTTAAGCGTTCGAAAAACAGTTTTAAGGCTGATTTACGCCGCGCTTTACAGCTCGTACGCGCGACCATAAATTAGCGGCAGCGGAGAGCTCGCGGCATTCCACGTGCGCGCCGAGAGAGAGCGAATATCAATTTATTTATATATTAAGAGCGGCCGATTAATAGAAACTCGATAAAAATCTTGGCCGATACTACGTGCGCGCGCTTTTTCAAACAAGTGTGTCTTGACTCTCTCTCTCTCTCTCGCGAAAGAATTAATTTCTCTTCCGCAAAAGCAGCTCTCGATTAAAGAAAAAAAAAAGAAAAAAGCTGAGGAAGAAAGCAGCAGCGCCCCCGTTAATCCTGCTAATAATTGACGACTGAAATTTATCTCAAATTAAAATCAAGCAGCTCTCCGTCGCTGCCAATGCCAGGCATTAATATCAGATCCCATTGAACCTATGAAATATCGCACAGCGGCGTCTTCGCCGCGTACACACATACCCTCGGTAAAGGGCCTTTCACGCACAGAGAGAGAGAGAGAGAGAGAGAGAGAGAGAGAGAGAACCCGGCCGGCCATCACGCACACGTTTCCTTGTGTGTTAGTCCGCATACTGTCCCCCTCTCTTCTTCCCTCCTACTACAATCGCGAATGACCCGACGTTCCGGCTGTGTGTAAGGACACACGACCCCTCGCTGCTGCTGCTCTGTACAAAGCCTGTGCAGAGGAGGGATACGTGTACAGGAGAGAGAAGAAGCCTTGGCAGAAATTTTCCTCTCTCTCTCTGTGCAGCTCACGGAAAAATGACACGCGTGTGATGCTACTTTTTCGGACATGGGGAATGCTTCTGATGTCCGCTGTTCTGCCGCTCTGTCTCTCTCAAAGTGTCTTATTATATTTCAAGCGTGTATACCTTCCGAGAATTTTTTCATTTTCTCGAGAGAGCTGCCCAGAGAAAGAGGAATAAGAGAAGAAGAGAGAGTGTAATAATAAGTAAGGAGCTGCGCGAAATATCTCTAATTTTCCACGGCTGATTGGTTAGGCCGTGTCTTATCGCGTGAAATAATCACCGCGAGAGTTTCTACCACGACGCTCTCGTATTATAATTATTCGAGGGACCGAAAAGAGACCTGTGTGTTGTGATGTTACACTTGAAATAAAAAGAAAGCCGAGAGGCAATTATCTTAATATTTCCGCCGAAAAATGCAGCTGTGTGAGAAAGAGAGACTTTATCCGTTAATTAGCAAGGGAGAATACGCCAATATATATAAGAGAGAGGAGAGGCGCTGGAGCTTCTTGAAAAATTTATAAAACCGGCGGCGACTTTTCACGGGGGAAACAAAAAAGAAGACGAAGAAGAAGAAGAAGCTACAGCGTATAAAAGGAAACGTTATCAGCATTTTTACTCGCTTTCACATCTTAAGGACGCTATACTCTATAGTGCACAGCGGCGAAAGATTGCAAAAAAAAAAGAAAGAAGAAGACAGAGAACTGTGGGAGGGGCGAAATCGAGGAGCAGATAAAAAGGAGCTGCTCTCTGCGCGCGCGAAGGCGCTGTTGCTACAAGCGAAATAGAAGGCGCGGGCGCGTCGTCGCGCCGACGACGTCGTCGTCGTTTACCTCGTCGACGAGAAAGAGAGAAGAAGCGGCGGCGGCGGCTGCCCAGGTATTCCATTATGGCCGCGGTTATCTAGATTATGGCATTCCTGGCTTCGGGGAACCTGGTAACGCTCGCGCTGCCCGAGGTATACGTATATATACAGTGGACGAAGCAGCGGCTCGAAATGGGACAAGGAGAAGGGAGAGAAAGAGCGAGAGAGAGATAGGGAGGTTTTAAAAGAAGGTAAAAAAATACCAGAGGAGGAGGAGGAGGAGGAAGAGATGGAAGAATAAGGAGAAAGAGTATATGGGATCCGAGAGGGCCCAAGGCCCCATTAATCCTCTCGGCTCTCTGGACGAAAGCCCGAAATTAAGAGAAGAGCCAAGGACTTTGGGTCGACGTGTCAGACTCTTTCGCTGCAGGTAGCGCTGGTGCATTGTGCGATATGCGTCGAGGCGAGAAAGAAGCGCAAAAGGAAGAGTATTACCAGAGAGAGCGAGAGAGAGGGACCCAGTCAAAACTCGGCCCCGCGCGCGCGTGAATTAGCACATGCTTGAACCCTTGATTAGGACATTAGCGAGAGTTCCTCTCTACCTGTGGGGGATACGAGAGCTTTGTCCCCGCGTGGGAAAGTCGATCTCGCTTTTTTCCTACACCCTCTCCGAGGAGAGAAGAATCGCACTTTATCAAGTGTCGCTCTCGAGCACTAGAGTATTATGAATAAGTTATTATTCTTTTTTTTCACCCCGAGAGTCAATCGTGACGTATCAGGTAGTTGCAGCAGTCGAGAGCGAGAATTTAATAACTAATCAAAAAGTTGTATGTGTGTTGGGGCACGTTTAACGAGAGTCTGCTCTTCAAGGAAAATCGCCTTTGAAAGTTTTCATGCGAGCGGAATAATAATCCAGTATACACGCGGCTGGCTTTTGTATGGAGACGACGACACGCCGCTGCGCTGCATTAGCGGGTACTTGCCAGGTATTAATGGTCTCGATCTCTTGCGCGCCGCGAGAGATATTATTTCGCAAGCGACACTCGCCGACGAGCCGTGAAAAATCTATAGCGGCACGTGCGCCATCAGAGAGAGAACTCGATTCTTGGAAAATCTCTCTTTCTCTCGCGCTTTTTCATGCAGATTATATATATTCTTCTATCCTGTTTACGGTCTTTCGCCGAAGGGACTATACACATATACCGCGAGATATTAAAGTGTCCTTTCGACGCTTTTTTTTCGTCGCCCTCGCGGAGTGAGTTACGGTCGTCGCGAATGTATATATCCACAGCATATCTCGATATTACACACACGCGGTTATATACAAGTAAATACCGTTATAATGAAATTTCGTTTTTTTGATAGTTTATCGAGAAAGAGAGTGGGAAAAAGGTCGGTGAATTATGAAGCGGTGAGCCCCCAGATTAATCTTCGTTATCTGCGGCGACCGAGAAAAATGACAAGTCGTCAGCTGTACAAATAAAGCGTTACTAAATTTCTCGAAAAAAAAGGAACGGCCGCTTGATTACAGGCTTTCCGATGTTTTTAATGAGCAACGTTTAATTTCCTCGCGCTTTCACGGCCCAGTGAAAGAATTCCCTCGTCAGTCTCCGAAAGAAGGAGTGAGAGGGACTAATAGAGCATCGCGTCCCTTAATTGCGACCCAAATCTCCATTTTAGGCGAGTCCGAGTGATCTACGGCGACTGTCGGCAGAGAGAGAGAGAGAGGCAGAAAAAAGGCCGTATCTTATAAACACGATTTTCGTTTATCGACTCAGCGTAGAATTACGCTTTTTCGCTCGCGTCTATATAAGCAAACAAGCCATACATCTCGCCGAACATAACAAAAACAAAAAAAAATTTCTCAACGCTCGAGTACGTTTTGGCCGGATCGAGAGAGATCTTCTCGCGGGGGTCGGCAAACTCGCGCTCGATTGCATCGTGACGTCAGAGCGAGAAAGAGAGCCGTGAAAAAGTGCGCGAAAAAAAGGATAAGAGAGAGAGAGATTGAAGAAGCAGCAGCGCAGCAGGTATATAACGCCGCTCGGAGCCTTGAACAAGCTCGCGGTCGGTGAGCTCTCCTCTGAAGCTTCTCCGTCTCGCCGAGAGATGGCGTTAGTAGTACCGTCTGGCAGTCGGCGCGGCGTTCGATGCACTCTCTCTCTCTCTCTCTCGCTCTCTCTCCGCTCGCGGTGAGATATATAGCGCCACGAGTTCGCGCTTCCACTTGGTTCATTCATTAGATTGCAGTACGCGGCGTTTTCAGCCGGTGCGCTGCGCTAATCGATATGTTTTACTCCGCGTAATTAATTTCTTCTCGAGCGCCGCCGCGGCGGATCCATAATTTGCATGACTCATCATTAAAAAATATGAATAGCACAATTTGCGAGCGCGAGAGAGAGAGAGAGCCTCTCCGTTTTCTATATATATAAGCGCGTTACCTGCACGTGTGTATAGTATATATAAGGGGTACGCGAGGACGACTGCGCCGCTCATTACTGGATAATGGGTTATTTCGATCCTCCTCGAATTACCGAGTCGACAATGAGGGATTCGGCCCTTTAAAGATCCGAAGAGAAAAAAGCGCAGCGGCGAAAACGAGCTGCAGTGCGTGCGGGAGGATATAAAGCAGAGAGGCGAGCGAGCGAGCGAGAGAGATAAAAGGAGATACGTGGAAAGAAATGAAAGAGCTGCGGCGGGAGCCGCGAAAGAAGGAGACAAATGAGAACGCAGATCTCGAGGAGAGCTGCTGCTGCTGCTGCTGCTGCCGTTGCTCCCTCGTTCTCGCTGTTTTCTTTATATATACATGTATATGTGTACGCTCGCGCGCGAGATTGGGCCCCGAGACGAGCCCGAGGTGTAATCTGCTTGACGGTTCCGCGTGTGTGCATGCACCACGCACTATACTGCAATCTTCTCTCTCTCTCTCACTCACTCACTCTCCGTCTTATATACTCTGATGCTCTCATCCCTTTTCTCTCTGTTCGACGCAGCCACGTCAGTCACGCCGTCGTCGCTCTGCGTGCGGAAAATATCTTCCTATATAGCACAGAGAGAGCCGGAAATCGCCATTGTATGAGAGAGAGACCCGGAAGACTAGTGTGTGTGTGTGTGGACGGAAACGGAAAATCCACGGATTTTCTTGAAAGCTTTTTTATGTCGCGCGGCATTGATTGTTTATATTCGTTTTAAGCTCCTCGCGCCCGCGGCGCTGTACCAATAAATTTGCCTTTCAAAATAGCTCTCGCGCGAGCTGTGGTTTTTTTCATTACGATTTCGGTTTAGAGACACATCAGGCCAAGCTTTAACGATTCACGAGAAAAGAAGAGTTACAAAAAGGACACGAGAGCCGTTAAACGACCGCGAGGATAAATCATCGACCAAAAAAAAAAGAAAAATCAACCAGCCTTTTCCAGATTTCACTCGTGTACACAAGAGCGTCTATAATACCTTGTCTAGAGACACGAGAATATCTCTCGAGTGTAATTTTAAAGCCTCTCTTAAGCGGCGAACATTCCTCTCGTCATCTATCGCGCTCGCGCAGCTAGGATAATGCGCTCGAACGCTCATCTTTTACGAGCCGCTCTCGCGCACACGAAATCGCGCGCTGCTTTTACGAGCTGCGCGCGATAAATTAGTGTATACACGATACAAGCTGCAGTCCCAAATCGCGTTATATATACATATACATGCGGCGGCGCACGGGGCATCGAGATAAGTGTGTAAGAGCGCGTAAAATCGCAACGAGAGCGACGACGACCAGCCGCGGATTAAAGAGGCGTGATTTTTAAGCTTTTATTACACAGGGGAGAGGAGAGAGACCCCCGTGGTTTTTTGGTTTTTGTTAGTAGGAGTAACAGCTGCTCGGCAACTTTTCCCTGATTATTTCGCCGCGATGCACATGTAGTGTGGGCTCCTCGTTATAACGAGTTTTCGCGACGTGTCGTTTAATTATAAGCTCTCTTGCGCGACTTTCTTTCGACTATTACGAGAGCACGTGGTGGCGTGTATAGTATATCGATTCAATTTTTTCACTCTCCCTCTCTCTCTCTCCGTTTTGTCTCCAACGCCGCTTTTCTCTCGGCTCGCGCGACGGGGGTATATATATCGTTATAAACAACACACAGTTTCGCGACGGCGAGTTTCTCTTGTTTCGAGTGCCAATTATCGCCGGTTGCTGCAGCCGCGCAACAACTATACGTTTGGATTATGCGCAACGTGCGCGCGGCGGCGGAATTAAAACGTCATTATATATATCGCGGAGATTTTTGCCCTTTGTCCATTTTGGGCTAACGCAATGCGCCGAGAGCTGAAATGCCCATAAACGGCGATCCGGCGAGTAAATCAAAGCAGCGCCGATTTTTCTTCATTATCTTGTAAATGATAAGGAATGATAAGTGTGCGCCGTGACTCACAGAGGAGAGAGAGAGAGAGAGAGGTTGTTAACCTGTTCTTATTCAATGGACAACTACGGTATAGTTTTCGTAACAACAGCTGAATTCCAGCATCGTTAGCTTTGTGATATCCCCCGAGAGCCGCTCTCTCGCGAGTAAATTTCACGTTCGCGGAGATTTCAATTGCACGTTTCGCGCAAACGACTCTCGCCGTTGATTCTTCTTTTTTTTGACTCCCGTAGAGCAGCCGATCATGTATTATAAGAAGGAGAAAAAGAAAGCAGCAAAGTCGTCGTCGGGTGTAAACGTTTGTGCGGCGGCTCGCGCCGCGAGAACGACTTTAATCGATCCTAAACAAGGCACTGCACAGCATCATAGCCTCGTTTCTCCCGGGACAGATTACGCGAAAAGAAGAAGAAGAAGTAGCAGCAGTAACGCGTTATACTGTGTTTAAGCCTCGACGGAGATCGTTATGAGGCCGCGCGCGTGCAAGAGTATATAGCGCGAAAGGAAAGTGTACGCGCGATACGACGGTGTGAGCTCTTTTCCGATCGCGTGCGACGACGAGAGGATGACTTCCCCCGGCGCACTTCCGCTGCCGATGCTGTACAAGTGGCTGCAACCTGTTCTCTCCTCTCGATCGCGCCTTCTTATTCGCTCTTCCATCCGGCACAGAAACCCGCTCGAGATCGTTATTACTTTGCCTCGTGGGGATACGTATTACTGCGAGGGAGACGATAAAAAAACAACACTTTTTAGGACTAGTCTAAAGTCACCTGGCGAAACCATATTATAGTCGGTCACTCAATTTTCGTGTCGCTCTATTATGTGCGCGTCTGCGGTTTTGGGACTCGATTCATAGAACGGCGCGTTAGGCTTCGATGCGGTTGACTCTTTTTTTTTTGTCAGCGACAGACGTGCAATTACGACAATGAAGAATAAATATAATTACGTCGCTACAGTTGCGTGTCATTTGAAAAATGAAAAAAAAGAAACAGTCGTGCTTAAAATCATAACCTCCAAGCATGGACCTGTCATATATGTATATGAACATGCGTGATGCGTGCGTATACGCAATTTTGTCACTCGTTTCGTGACTCCCAGTGTTATAGCGAAACGTCGAAAATAAAGAGCAAAGCGTAAAGCGTATATATACGTATATATATTATCGTGCATTGCTATTGGCAAGGAAAGGAAATAGACGTGCCCTGCGGGGTTAGCAATGAAATTACTTATTTGATTGTTAGCATGTGAGAATGTAAATAAGCTGTAATTGACGGCGGTAATACGCTTTGGAAATTTTCTGCAATTTCCGTATACACCCCAGCTGCTGCTACCGGTTTTGAAAATCTAAACAGAAAATAATAACGATAATCTTCCTAATTAATCGCGGCACGCGTTATTTCGTAGACCCCCTAATCATTGCGGAGAGCCCATCAGTAGCACGAAAATCGCCAAGGGAGTGGATTTCTAAAAAGATCCAGCTCACGCCACAATGAATACATCGGTCTATATGGAAGGGAAGCAAAAAATGGCTACAACACAGAAGCTCGTCCTAATCCACAGTAGAGCCGCGCGAAAATACAATAAACAAAATTTTTTGTGCCCTCGCACGGCTCAATTCATTCCGTTAGATATACCATACGCGCGAGAGTTTTTGCTCTCGCTTTCCGCTATTTCCGCGAATCGGCTAATAAATTCTCGACGCTTGGATACGCCATTGCTTGCACTGTATGCGAGCTTAATGACGAGGAAGCGCGGATTTTTCCTATATATAAACTCATATGGCGAAATTAACTAGATTTCATTATATAAATGTAAACTTTATTCGGAAAATTTAAGACACTGAAAGGTCGGTGAACGAACGACCTTGTCGAATCTCCCTCTGTGCGTTTACTCTCCCGAAAAAGAAAAATGAAGAATAGCCCGATCGTCGCGACACCCCAGGACACTTGCCAAATTTCCGCTCGTTTCCTCTGTCGTCTGCGCATTATTTATGTTCTCCCCTATTCTCGCATACATACATCGGGAATATAATATCGTGAAAATTCGACGAAACACGTGTGCGCAGTCTAGTCGAGAATAATCGAAGCTTCATTCATTCTCACGCGGCCCTTACGTTCTGACAGTTTACAGCATATATCCCGTAATAATTAGTCTAGAGCCTTAATGGAGACGTTTACTAGCGTATACTGGCCGCTGTACACTTGGCCTTTTATAGACGCGCGCCACTTTTCCTCAATCAAAATACAGTTCTTCACTTTTGCCCGGCGCGAGCGGCGCAATTATCACTGCACATTCTTGCGTAAACAAATTGAGCGTAATAGCAGACTGGCCGAAGTGCTTTAATGCCGTGTGTGTATTAATGAAGAATTATCATCGTGCGTACAAAGTCGAGGCGGGTAATTTTTCAGAGCCGCGCGCGCGAGACTTTAC